>BPLR01002660.1:0-86682 GCA_021605095.1 Caerostris extrusa | reverse complement strand
TTCAAGACAATGTTTTGTCTTCACATGCAGTCCAGTGAAATTTTTTTTTTTTTTTAAATGTGACTCAAGAAATCTAAAGACTTTATACCTACCTAAATAATCTTCGCCTTGCTTTGTTCTTTAGAAAGAATAATCAATGAAACTTGCATTCTGAATTGCTATTTCAAAATGTGACTTTTAAATAAATTTAATATTATTTCGGTTTTCTTGCTAGGAAAGATCGTGATAAGCAAGACAAATCAGAATGGTTTCCATTTTGGGTGAATTGAGACTAATTGGATATTAATGAAAAGGACACCGTTCTATGGTACAATGAGCCTAACAAATTGAAGCTGAGTGGAATAAGAGTTCGATAAACAGACAAAAAGATGGCAACTAGAAAATCTTCATATGATTTAAAAAGATAGAAACAACAAAAAACTGCAACTTAATAAATTTACAAAATAACTGCATAATAATTATTGGAATGAAAGTTATAGTATTTTTATGAATTTTGAAACATTTTAAATAATGGGAAAATCTTAAATATATTAGTTCCGGCGCGAAATGAAACTTTAGCCATTTTATTATTAAGTGTTTTTTACATTTTTTCAAGCCTTCGGGTTTATTATGATTGAACTATCAAACTAAACTGCTTAGAATCAAATCAATTTTTTATACAGTTTTTATTTTTGGTCGATGTCGCGCGGCACTCCTTTAATTCAGAGCTTTCGCATATCAAACTTCATTCACGGTAAAACCATAACGTTCCTTTTGATATCTTTAGGGTCAACTATCTCACATTCAGTCTCATCAAAAGAAAAAGAGAAAGAAAAAAATTTCAAGATTTCAGATGCATTCGCTGCAACAAGGAAACTTTGAAAATCGTTTGATAAAAACAAAAATCGTCCTCGAGTTAGAACTTGACCTCGTTTAAATTTAGCAAACCACTTTTTTACAAAAATTGCTTTTTATTAGCACAGTTCTTTGCTACCTAGTGGGATTTTTTTCATAACAGAGAAGTTCAATAATACATAAGAACCAATAGCTGAAATCTAGTGCAAGTTAGCTATCTCATTTTCAGGCTCGTGTCTTTTCAAGAGTTCTTTACGCTTTTTTTAAAAATGCATGAATCTGTAAACATTGCAAACATTCTCACTGCAAAATTTTTAATATGTTGATAATAAATTTTAACATTTTTTTTGGTTTTAAAAATATTCAAAAACAGATTATATGCATATGTTCAAAATTAAATTGTGTTTTTATCATAAATAAGAAAAACAAGATTTGCTGTAGTCCATAATCGTTTTTTTTTTTTTTTTCATTGCTGCAATTGCAAAAATATTTGTTTGTTTTTCTTTTTGTGCTGGCAACTGTGTTAGAGTAAAGCCTATTAGACCACTCCAAAACCTTATAAATACGAGGTATCTTCATTATTTTGTTCAGTTGAATATATTATATTAACCACCAGCTTCAAAATGTGAGTGCAATGTTAGTAAACAGTCAGTCATTATTGGACATATTCTAGGATTCCTAACAAATATTAGATATTTTTTTCTATTTTAATCAAGTAAATATTAGATATATTATATTCATTCTAGCCTTCTAACGAATGACGTAAAATCAGTGAAGACATAATATTTTTATACTCTGTAGATCATATTCAAAGCATTTATTTTCTTAATCATAAAAAAATGATTTTGAATTTCGATTACCTTCAAATATTTCATTAGGAAAAAAATCATTGAAAAAGCTAAAACTTTAAATGATTACATTATCTATTTTCAAAAACTTCTTGAAGCAATCTTTTTTATTCATTTTAGAAAATATGAAATCCTTCTATATCCATAATTTTAAAAGTTTGTTTCAAAAAAGGCACGAATGAGGATTTGACATTTGAACACTATTTTTTATTGTTTCAATCGATTTAATTCGAAAATGGAAAAATTGCATTCATTTTCTACGAATCTATTGTCTATATTCTTTCCAAACAATGGTTTCACGCGGTTTTATCATATTCTAGATTTCAGTTATATTCCAAGCAATCGAACATCAAGAAAGACAAAAGTCTAAACATTAGCAAAACAAAATAATTCCAGGAAAATTCTGCGTCTGCGGTCACACTGAAGACACAACAGTTGATGGTATGACGGAGGTTAATGAGCCAGTATCTTTCGGTAGTGTATTTCTCAAATCGACAAAGCATCACTGAGAACATCACTCATGTTTTAGAAGCGCGTCATTATCATCATAAAAACAAAACAGAATGAAATCATAATAAATAAAAATTATTGTTTAATTCCATATACATTTTCGTCTGTATATTTATATACTGTGAAGCACAATAGTCTAAATCAGGGGTCTCAAACTTTTCAGCTTTAGGGCCATACTGTTTACTCAGTAAGTACCGAGGGCCAAAACCGTTTTAATTTTTCTGCCATTATCTATATAATTACATAAATCTCATTTGTATTTTTTACAAGTGGATATTCCGCGGTTTCATTCGCGTTAATTTAGCTTTCCATTCCTGGGTATTTTCAGGATAAAAAATCCTGTTTGGTTCAGGATATATACATTCAAAACATCGATATACATACATATACGATACTCTTTACCCCAACATAACTACCGAGGGTAACCTCGGGATGTTCACTAGTTTTTAGTGGGATTCATTTCAATTATTTGTTGGTTGTTATGCTTAAGTTAAATTTTCTGCATATTATGCTTGTCATGAATCTTTACCTAGCAAGTAAATAAAACCGAGTTATTATCATTCTGTGTTTTTTTATCAACTTATTACAGCAATAATAAACTATTCGCTGTCGCGGGCCGGATTGATGAGATTGGCGGCCGGATTTGGCCCGCAGGCCGTAGTTTGGAGACCCCTGATCTAAATAAAAAAGCACATAACACCAAAACTACATAATAGAAAACTAAGTTATTTGTATTATTTATTAATAACAGAAATTGTTTTGGTATTATTAGTTTAATTTTAGGTGCACAACCCATAAACTGCATATAATAATAAGCGATATGTCTATCGAAGACTTGCATTTAAATAGCATGTCTATGTAAAACGCTAAGGCAATGGATCTCAAACTTTTGAAATCTTGGCGCATTTAACAATCTACAAATAATTGTAGGCGCACAATAGACAAATTTCTGACAAATAAACATCAGCTAATAACATCTCACTGTTTTATATCCAGATGGTAAATAAACTCTACAAATGTACAGACGGCGAATTCACAGAGACTGCAATGGAAATTTTTAACATTGAAATTCACATCGACACTAGCTCTCCTATTTGCCAACCATGGAATTTACTGAACCTAGTTTCTCGGGAAACCTTCTTTGTACATAATTGCTGTTTTGGCAACTTTTTATGTAAGAAAGATGAAAAAAGCAGCCCAGAAAGGTTAGTTATTTGTAATGAAAAATAACTTTGAATGGGAAAAAGTGACAAGAAAAAGAGTAACTGCATTTATTTTTATATCTGGGGCGTAATTCTATGGAATAACACAGGGTGCACCTAGAAATCTTCTAGGGGCAAACTAGTGAGCCCTGGCGAGTCTTGTGAGAAACACTGCGTTAAGGGAAGACACCAATACAATACATTTGCCATTCATTAAATTACATATAATTACTGGACCTAACGTTTAAGATGTTTTTGTAAAGATGTTAGTTATTTAATGAGTAGCTTCTGAAGATACAGGTGTGCACCCTATCGGTGACTGATGGGCTTGTTCAAATATATGGCCACTTCCACTTAGGCCCAGGTTTTTTATTTTTTTTATTTCTAGTATTCTAATGAATCAGTGTTTTGAAGTTGACACAAACGATGTAATCAATCAGCTAGCAAAAGAAAAAAAGCAGATTGAATTTTAATTTATAATTTATTTATGTATTTTGTTTAAAAATTTAAATTTTTATTTTTTTGTGTTATGCTTCGTTTCAATGTTTTATATATATATTAGAACGAAAGTTAAAAATTATTAATAAAATAATTATTAGTTGGAATTTTGATTTCAGATACATTTCCAATCATTTATAGCTTAGTATGACCTATTGAACTTTCATAAGCGTTTACGTTTTATTATGTTGAACCCTCCTCTCTTCCTAAGATAAAATCCTAGGTGCAAGGCAGTGAAGATATATATCTGAATTTCAAAAAGTGATGAGAAAATAATTTATTATAAATTTAGAAAAAGGGTAGAAAAGGGTATTATACAAAATATGCGTTGGTTTTCCAAAGTTAAAAATAATTCTAAAATTTGTTACTGTCAAATATTTATTCATTAGAATAAAGCTTCACAAATTAGACATAAAAGAAAAACAATAGACTTATTCTTTATCTTGAAAAAAAATAACACAATATTGAAACACATAAAAAAACATAATATCTGAGATCAATGTGTTATTAGCTTCAATATGACATGCTATAAGCTCTAACAGCTATATAGGCACGAAATTTTATTTTTTGTGTTTATTACCTCAACTATGTAGAAGCAAAGCCCATTGATGTATCTAGGCAGTTCGAAGATAGCAGAATATTGCCTGGCATATTAAGTACAATAATAAGTCTTCCTAGAGCATCGCAAAAGCACTCAATACTGTCCGATACGCACGATAGTCCCCTCAAGGTAATTTTCTTCCTACTTAGCTCTGTATGCTCCAGCGTTATCTTCTTGTACGATTGTAAGATGAAGTAGTAACCAACTTTACCTACGTAAGGCAGAACAATTGGATCTAGTATATATTCTCTATATAACTGACCAATTATGGTATCACTCGGGGCTATATACAAGTGACTACGGACTGCCTGATACCTGCCCCAAAGATACCTGCCCACACACATACACTGCTCCCATCAAATCTGTCTCTTTCGCGGATATGACTGAGATAATAATGGTTTCTTAGCTCTCGCCAGACCAGAGATTTTCTTGAACCATTTTACAAGCAATATCTGGACTCATCAATAATAAGTGTAAACATCCACTGATTTGCATTCAAATCTACATGAATGCGTGTCCAATTAAACCTTTCATCAGGTAGCATAGTGTAGGGAGTACACATAATGCTGGATATCTTACATACAACAGTGATACTTGAAGCCTTCTGTGCACTGTGGATCTGGATACCAGCCTTCCAATAGCTGTTACTAAAGATCTGCTGTGGATTAGTGCAGAGGTTCTGTGCCTCTTTTGTAACACCTGTAGATCTTGAAATAGTTTCAGAAAGAGTAAGATCCTTTGCTTAGAAACCTACTAGAAGCCGATTCTGTTGTAGGAAACACATTACGCAGCAGATAATCTCACTTTCAACCCTCTTCCTACACAGGATTGACTCTGGATTCCTTTCGCCCAATGGCTCTTCTTGAATCTAATTTTGAACTGTGCACCAATATCGCGAAGGAATGCTGCTCTACATTCATCCAATTACAGATAAATGATCTCGAATATCATACCTAAAATATTGCGATCTCGAAATTTCACTGCGCAGTTTCTACTTGCAGAAACTGCAGACGCTGTAAAGCTGTTTACAGCCATGTGTCCATTGATGTTAAACGCCAGGAGCTCCACAATTGTCCCGATTATGTTCTAACATAGCATTTCTTTTTGCTCATACTTCAAAATTATTAGGAAAATAAACTTAGTTTAGGCCATGTAATTGAAATACTTAAAATTTTTTTCCCTTGACTTTTGAAAAACAGTGGATCTATTGGGATATATAAACTATTTTCAGCAAAAAGTGAAAAGTTTCTTAAAATAAAAATTTATTACTTAATAATGAATTAATTCAAATGTTTTCCTATTATTATTACAATAATTAAAATAATTGTTATTAAATTATTATTAAATTTAATAAAGGACTGGAATAATTCTGAGAAAAACGCATTTCCATTTGTTAGGTAAATAAAAAATGGCAAATCGCTAAAAAGTTTAATTAAAAATACATTAAATTGAATTGATTTTTATAAAAATACAACAAATTGAAAATTTAATTAAATTTTTTAATACATATTTAAAAAATGCAAAAATTAGATTAAAAATTTTATATATCGCACTTTGATTTAAATTAAATTGTTAAATAACGTTGTCAACAAAATTAAAATTTATTTAATTTTTTTTTTTTTTTTTTTACTCTTATAAGGAAATGTGCTGTTTTCAAATCTGTAAATTAAATTTTTTTAGATTGGCAAATTTCTTACTAAAAAGCACTTAAAAAACATATAGTATTAATTATCTTGAAATTATTGTTAATACATGATCCGATACTAGTTACTCTACTTAAAATGTTTTCTGATTGTTTCTCTGATATAGGAATTGCACCTTTTATTTAATTGACTCACATTAATTTGAGATCATTTTTTGCATTTTCTATGATACTAAATTTGCATTCTAGATATCCTAACTGAAGCATTAGTCCCTTTCATTCTGAAGATTTCATGGGGAAAAAAGGTACTAACTACCTTTCACATACCAGGTCTAGTGGAGTTCGTTTCAAATTTTGGTGGCACAATGTAGGTTTAGTGTAGGCTCTCTGTTGTGCATCCTGATTAACTCTGAATGTGCTACATGTCTGCCGTTTTACTTGGTAAATGCACTCAAATCAAAATGACTCGTCTTTAACAACAACATTCATAAATCAGTAAATCGCAAATTCCTGAGATTCATTATAGATATTCAAATTCATTATTTGTGTATAGTATGAACTTGCTGTTTATTTTATTAGAAATTTTCTTTTCTTTCCTTAAATTATTATCAATTAGAAAAGTAAAGTTAATTCATATTATTATGTTGCGCATTTTCAATTTAGGAAGCCTTTTTTCGTGCATTATTTATTTATTGAATTTCCCTATTTTCTTTCATAGTTCATTTACCCTTTTATTTGCTTCGATATTCCCACATACAGTATTGAAATAAAAATATATACATTTTACTTTCCTTTCCAACAATTGAAAGATTTTTTAATGATATTTTTATATTTAGGTGTGTAAACATAATTATCTAAAAATAAAATTCTCTATTTCTTTCAATTTCGAACAATTTAAAACACAGGTGCATTTGACAAAAATAAAACCTTTATTGTATTCGCTAATGCTTTTTAATTGTGAGAATTTTGTACCAGTTACACAATGAACCACTAGATAGTAAAATTACTTCATTTTTTTTTTTTTTTTTATGTTTAATCCTACATAACGTATAAAAGCGAAATTTTCTCATATTTTAATATAATTTTTTTTTTTTTTTTTTTAATTTTTGTAGTATTTCTTTTAAATAATATTATAAAACTAAAAAAGAGCCTTCTAATTTTTAATTAATCTAATTTCCTTCTAATTTTTTCATATGTTTAAAAATTTATTTGATGCGATAGGCCTGGATAAATTTTAAAGTAATAGAGACTGATGTGAAAATGTTATTTTCAGCTATACTGTTTATGAATTATTTGGGCCAGATTAAATTAGATTCAATGTGAAAATAATAAAATTGTAAATAAAGAATTAATAATTTCAGTAAGAAATAATATTTAAATTCAGTGTGGAAGATTAAAATTTTTTTGAAAAAATACTTTTAAAATATATCGACATCATTTGTTCTCGTATACTCCATAAACATAAGGTCCATAATAGATTCCACTGCTTTAGAAATGAATATGACTCGATGGCGATTGTGATGGAGTGTCTCGCATTGACAGTCAGATTGCCTGGTTAAAGATTTCATGATTTTTCCAAATATGACACACAAATGCAGAGCAATTACTCCTGAAAGTCTTCTCGGAATTAGCATTATCCCTTAGCATTATCCTCTTGAAATAGCATCGACCTAGTAACGTGTGTTGCACTTCAAAATGTCATCAACATGCTTATCCACAAGAATTAACAAAACAGTATAAGATTACATTAAGGTAATGATCATCTTTGTTAATTAAGCTTCTGATATAATTTACATAATATTTTAAAACATGCTTATTTTAATAAAAATAATTTTTCAAGATTATGGCTACTACTTAGAATAAATATTTAATATAATGCAAAAGTAAAATTAATGAAAAAATATAATTGTAAAAAAATTCTGTTTGTTCAAAAATAAAATTAACAAATTGTCTTCCAAATTGGAATAACTAGTAATTAAAAAATTTTAACTTAGCATTGCCAGTAGCATATATAATTCACACAAGCATTACATTATTTTGTCTGCGCTTCGCAGCGTCGTAGTCTCTAGGCAAGCAAAACTTTTCAACAATACGATGGTGTGATTCAATTTACTAACTACCACACTTAACTACACTCAAGAGCCAAAATATTATGACCACCCCTACATTTTGGAATGAACTCGCCTGGATGACGTTGAAGGCACGATCAGGTGGAAGTGGTATTTAACTGCTGCTGGAGAGTCTGAAGAATCATTCTTTCACTTACTTCTGTGTGTGATGGGAAAGGCTGCGGATCTAAGCGACTTTGATAGAGGGGGCAGATTGTAATGGATCGAAGGCTCGGAACAAGTATTTCGAAACTGCACGACTCGTGGGTTGTTCGCGATCTACAGTTGTTAGTACTTATGCAAAGTGGATGAATGACGGTGAAACCAGCAGTAGACGACATGGTGTTGGACGTCCACACGCTATTAAAGAAAAAGGTCGTCGGAGACTGTCTCGCATGGTGAAGCAAAACCGGAGCCAGACAGTGGCTCAGCTGACAGCCCAATACAATGCAGGGCCAAGTAGAATAGTATCGGAGCTCACTGTTCAGCGGACACTGTTGGATATGGGGCTACGCAGCAAACGTCCCACTAGTGTGCCTTTGCTGACCAAGCGTCATCGCCAACTGCGCCTGCGCTGGGCCCGGAACATCGTGACAGGTCCATGGATCAGTGGGAGAGAGTTGCCTGGTCAGATGAATCACGGTTTGTCATTCATCACGACGATGGCCGTGTCAGGATACGCCGTCTTCCAGGCGAACAGTTGCTCCCTCAATGTACAGTAGATCATACACAGGCCGGTGGTGGCGGTATTATGCTTTGGTGGACGTTCTCTTGGGCGTCTCTGAGACCGGTGGTTGTGGTTCCAGGAACATGATGCTGAATTCCAGTTAATGTCCTGGCCGCCTAACTCACCGGATATCAATCCTATAGAACACATTTGGGATGTCCTGGGACGGCAGCTCAGAGTTCCTTCCAATTCCAGAAACCACCAATTCGCAATTTCTCGGATTTGCGTGACCGTTGTAAACATCTGGTACAATCTGTCTCCGGCCATCT
Organism: Caerostris extrusa; assembly: GCA_021605095.1. NCBI lineage: Eukaryota > Metazoa > Arthropoda > Arachnida > Araneae > Araneidae > Caerostris > Caerostris extrusa. The sequence continues at coordinate 77,443 of BPLR01002660.1, read as the reverse complement.
ACCAAGGACTTGTGGCATTCATGCCAAGGCGGGTTGAAGCTGTGTTGCACGCCAAGGTGGGCCAACTCGTTATTGACGGTGGTCATAATATTTTAGCTCTTGAGTGTATACACACTAACACCGCTACACACACTAATACAAACACACGCAACCACTTAATTCTTTTTAAAATACTGAGTAGAAATAATAGTTTTAATTTTTGATTTTTTTTTTTTAACTAAAAATTACCATACCTATACCTTACCATTAACGTGTGACATTAGGTTTTTAATTAAAGACAATATGATTCTGTTTTGTCTATATTTACCAATTAATCATTCCTTTACTTATTGTATATGTATATACACAGAAGTGACAAAAGTCATGGGATACCTCTTAATATCGTGTCGGCCCTCCTTTCGCCCGGCGAAGTGCAGCAACTCGACGTGGCATGGACTCAACAAGTCGTTGGAAGTCTTCTTCAGGAATATTGAGCCATGCTGTCTCGATAGACGTCCATAATTGTGAAAGCGTTGATGGTGCATGATTTTGGGCACGAACAGACCTCTCGATGATGTCCCATAAATGCTCGATGGGATTCATGTCGGGCGATCTAGGTGGCCAGATCATTCGTTGGAATTGTCCAGAATGTTCTTCAAACCAATCGCGAACAGTTGTGGCCCGGTGACATGGCGCATTGCCATCCATAAAAATCCCATCTTTGTTTGGGTACATGAAGTCCATGAATGGCTGCAAGTGATCTCAAGTAGCTGACCATAAGCATTTCCAGTCAATGTTCGGTACAGTCGCACCAGAGGACCAAGTCCATGCCATGAAAAAACAGCCCACACCATTACGGAGCCACCACCAGCTTGAACAGTGCCTTGCTGACAGTTTGGGTCCATGGCTTCGTGGGGTCTGCGCCACACTCGAACCCTACCATCAGCTCTTACCAACTGAAATCGTGACTCATCGGACCAGGCCACGGTTTTCCATTCATCTAGGGACCAACCGATATGCTCACGTGCCCACGAGACTCGCTGCAAGCGATGTCGTTCTGTCAGTAAAGGCACTCGAGTCGGTCTTCTGCTGGAATAGCCCAAGAAAGCCAAATTTCTCCGCGCAGTTCTAACAGACAAGTCCCTTGTACGTCCCACATTGATTTCTGCGGTTATTTGACGCAGTGTTGCTTGTCTGTTAGAATTTACGACTCTTTGCAGACGTCGCCGGTCTCGGTCGTTAAGTGCAGGCGGTCGACCACTGCGCTGTCCATGGTGGGATGTTATGCCTGCAATTTCATACTCTCGGCACACTCTTGACAAGTGGATCTGGGAATGTCCCTAACGATTTCCGAAATGGCATGACCCATGCGTCTAGCTCCAACTAACATTCCGCGTTCAAAGTCTGTTAATTCCCGTCGTGCGGTCATCATCACGTTAAAATATCTTCACGTGAATAACTTGAACATAAATGAAAGCTCTGCGAAAGCACTACTCATTTATACCTGTTCTACGCGATGCTACCGCCATCTGAAAATTTGCATATTGCTATCCCATGACTTTTGTCACTTCAGTGTATATATATTTAATTTCAGAAAGGGTACTCTTTTTAATATCTATCTTTTTTTCTTTAAATCGCTCTTTCATAATTCAGTATTTCACTCAACCATTTTATTTAAAAGTTATATAAACCTGATTTTCGATAAAAATGACTTAATGCTAGTTTTAATGGGCAGTAAGGGTCTTATTTTCCTAATAATAATAATATCCTTCATCACCACGATGATATACAATATCCTCATTAACTTTTTATTTTTTACCAAAAGCTTTTAGTTGATTCAAATGCAAATGATAACCTTAGTTATCTCAATTTATAAGTGAAGAAGCTTATGTCGCTTTCAGAATGAAAAGGTTCACTTATGTGTGTGTTAATAAAAAGTTTAGAAATTACTGAAATTTTACTTTCCAATTTTTAGCATGAACAGACCTGGAGAACATATAGTGAGTTGACGTTGAATTTCTGGGGCTGAGGGAACTCTATTCGAAATCTTACAAGCGACAGGGAACTGAAAGTTTCTGAATCTATGCTGAGGATGAGTATGATAAATCTGCCAGTCAGAAAGTTCTGAAAGTTTGGTTCAAGTCAAATGCAGACCGCAATATGTATAACGCACATCCCTTATAAGAAATCCCACACAACACTGAGTCTTCTATGTATCTAAATTCTAATTACGAGTGACCCAAGTCGACAACTCAACATTTGAAAGTAACAAGAATTTTATGCTAAATAGAAATCCAACTTACGAAATATAAAAACAGAAATGAAGAAAATAAAATCTTTACTAACGGCAGTTGATAATAGAGAGTTTTTGCATACCGTATTTTGGACGTCCGTTAGCTTTTTCTCCCTAGCGCGCATGCTCATAGGAAACATTATTACAGATACGCATGCGCAATTTCCTATGAGCATGCGCTAGGGAGAAAAAAACTAACGGACGTCCAAAATACGGTGTGCGAAAACTCTCTATTATAAAATAACCCCATCGTAAGTCGAAGTTTTTGGTAATTTTAGTCTTCCAAATCTAACGACAAAGTCGATACTAAACGATATAATTCAAAATTTAAAAAAAATTCTTCACTAACGTCGATGGTTTTGCAGCAGAATCCTGCAGAAACTAATGGACAAGTTGCATCCATATTGTCAATTGTGGTAATATTTAAGTTTTGCAAATCAAATGATGCGGCATGTTTTCAGATAATTTATCTTAAATACAATACAACTATGTCCAAAAAGTAAGACCAATTTTCAATTTAAAATTTCTGGCCCTTGTGGAATTTCAATTTTTTTTTTTTTTTTTTTTTTTTTTTTTAGGTTGCTGACACTATCCTTGACATCTGTGTGAAATTTGACGTCAAAATATTCGCGGAAACGTATAGAATGTTGCAGAAGGCATTCGGTGAACATTCCTATATCGGAAAGAAATATTTATGAGGGGTATAAACAGTTCAAAGAAGGCAGAGAACGCGTTGAAGACAAAGAGGTCTCTGGTCGACCATCAACCTCAATCGACGAAGCTCACGTCAAAAAATTGAAGATTTGTTGCTTGCAAACCGTCGATTTACAATTAGAGATCTTGCTGCTGATGTTGGAATTTCAAAGGATCTTTCAATTCCATTTTGGGCCACAAGCGCGTCAAATCTCGATTGGTACCGAAAACACTGAATGCTCCAGCTCACACTGCATTGATTGTTCGTGACTTTTTCGCCAAAAATGAAACCCATATCGTTCCACAACAACCGTATTCACACCGTGCGACTTCTGGCTATTCCCTAAACTCAAAAGACCACTCCGGGGACACCGTTTTGAGTCGATTGAAGAGTTTCAACGTGAATCAACGGGCGCTTTGAAGGCCATCCCTGCCGATGACTTTTTAGCATGCATTAAGAATTGGAAAATAGTTGGCATAAGTGCATTCTGTCCTGAGGGGATTACTTTGAAGGCGATGAAATAAATTTGAAAGAATAAATAAAGAGTTTTTGAAAAAAATAATAATTGGTCTTACTTTTTGGACACAGTAACAATTCAAAATTAAAAAAAAAATTCTTCACTGCCGTCGATGTCTTCGTAGCAGAATTCTGCAGAAACTAATGGACAAGATGCATTCATGTTGTCAATTATGGTAATATTTAAGTTTTCCTAATCAAATGACACAACATTTTTTTTCAGATGATTTATCTTAAATGCAATGTGCAGGTTAAAAATATTTTACACAATTTGTGCAGTTACAAATATTTGAACGAATTTAAGCAAGTTGCTCTTGACGATAACCAAATCGATCTGAAACGACATAATAATGAGGGTAGCAACAAATTTTCCGGGCGCGGTTACAGGAATATGTAAAAATGGAGGTCAGATTAAACCAGGAGAACATTCAGTTTGATATACACAGAAAGATAAGGCTACAAAATATGTGACACTTGAAAGATGGCTTAAAGCAAATCTCTTAAACTAAAAAAACCAGTTTAAATGAACTAGTATTTTTTTAATCAAAAACAAGGAAAAGAATGCTCAGGGGTGCCGATGCGATCAAATAAATAAAAAAAATTGAAGGAAGTCATAACTTCCGTTCATTAAACAGTCACTTTAAATAATGTGTTGACAAATACTGACCTATCGCGATATTATTGATTCAAACTGGGACACGGAATCTTTAATTAGTTCCAGATTCAATTAATATTTTCCGTTGGTGTTTAAGTTCTTGTAATTCTTGAAAAGGATTGCTTAAAATTAATTATGTCTCTCATTCGACATACCTCAATTATTTTGTATGGGATAGTTGAAACAGAGTTATTTTAGTTAAATATGAAAATTGCTATTTATAGAGAAGAAAGGAGAAACTATATATAGAATATGAAAATAACTTTTCTTGATATTTTCTAAACTTTATTTTAATTTCGATTCTACATCAGAGACATGAACATTAAATCTCTAGGCTGGAATGTCCTTCCGCTGCAGTCGATAACGATGGTTCGAACCTTCTAGATGTCGCCCTTTGGGACGTTCGTTGAAAATTGCAGAGGGTAATGTAGATGCAGGTTTGCAAGCCACCGGGATGGATAATTTTAAATGTATAACCTGGACAACTTTTAAATGTACTGCACGTTTGCCCTTTCAATGACGAATGATCAGAAGTCAAATTTCCCAGCATTCTAAAACAGCAATATTTTTATTTATATCACTATGTATTCTTTCTTCATTGGCTCAACAGCCCTATGGTGGCCAAGGCAGTATGATTGTTGGCAACTTTCGAGACAGAAGATGTTTTCTTTTTTTAGGGGGTAGGGTTGTCAGCCCTACGCCCAATAGTCATATTAGACTAGGACTTACTGTTTAATAGATTCCGAACCACTACAAGCATCCATGGCTTAGCCGGGACTCGAACCCGAAATTTGTGGAGCCGAGAGTCACAGCTCTTTTACTAGCTATCAGACCCCATTATTATATAATGATCTGCTGAAATTAGTTGTATTTTTTGTCATGTCAGTCTGTTAGGGATATATATACATATATATAAGTTTAGATTTCTGTTTATTTAAAATGCTTCTAGTTACAAAAAATTACAAACCTTTGGAGAATTATTTGCTATAGAATTACTTCAAGTACGAAACTTTTGAGCTCCTCACTTGTGACCATTGATAATAGCATCCAGAATGTGATATGCTACTATTCTACACAATAACATAGATTGCATTACTAGTAACAACTTCATAAACAACTTGTAATAACTTCATATAACTGACTAGAAAAGAACTCGAGTAGCAATCCTACTCGGATTATATACAAACTTCATAAAAGAAAAATTAAAACATTAAAGTTCATGTATCTCTTAAAAAGTTAGTTGTAAACGAAAAATAAGGATTTACAAAACATACATCCATTTTAACAAATATTCATGACAAACGATGAATATACAGTGAGCCACAAAATTGAGTATACACCTCTAAAACTTTTAGACTTCTTCCAATTACAAATTAAATATTGATTTAAATAGATAAATTTTTTATCCTAGATACTTTAACCTCTGCTTTACCATCCTATAATAACACAATTCTATAGTTAACATATTTATTACGAAAAAAAGTTAAGCGATTCGAAGAAAAGATAGAAAACCATGCCACAAAATTGAGTATACACTTCTTATATTTGTAAATTATGCCACCACTTTTTTTAGTTTCAAATTTTCTTTAAAGAGTTTCAGGAGTTGCTGTTGCTTATAACACGTGCTATTGCACTTCAACGCTTTTAAATAGTATTTTTCCTCATTAAAAATCGTAAAATGAGCTCTCGTAGAGAAGCTACTGAATCTGAGCGTTTATTGGTTGTAAATGGTCGAAAGAGGGGCAAATCTCTTCGAGAAATCGCTTCGTTGATTGGTGTAACTCATGGTTGTGTCCAAAAATACTATAAAAAAATGGATCTGTGGCCAATATTCCTGGAAGAGGACGTAAAGAAATACTGAGTACTACAGCGAAGAGGAAGATCATTCACTCAGTAAAGAAAGATCCGAGGTGAGTGCCTCTAAACTAGCTTTTATCGATGTCCTCTACAATCGGGAAAAAGATCTCAGTTGAAACAATTCGACGTACCCTTCACCAATATGGGTTTCGAAAGAAAGCCACTCATCAAGTATGTGAATAGACAAAAGAGAGTGAATTTCGCCAAAGAACATCGTTTAAAGCCTATTTCTTTCTGGAACACTGTAATATTTTCTGCTGAAAGTAAGTTTAATCTTTACGGAAGCGATGGACGATTTAAAATATGGAGAGAAGCTGGGAAAGCACTGGCACCTAAAAACACCATTAAGACAGTCAAGTTCGGAGGTGGATCTGTACCTCGTTTGGGGTTGTATGTCGGCTGGAGGAGTTGGAGAGCTTGCTTTTATTGATGGTATTATGGACAAATATGCATATTTGGGGATTTTAAATGATAACTTGAAAAAAATGCCAGTAAGTTCGGGCTTGGGTCAAGCTTCATATTCCAGCAGGACAACGACCTCAAGCATACAGCGAAGATTGTGCAGTTATACTTGCTGTACCACTGCAAGAATCAATTACACACTCCAGCCCAGTCTCCAGACCTAAACGTCCTCTAAATTTTGTGGTCGCAATTAGAGAATGTTGTACATGAGTAAGAAATCACAGGCAAGGAAGTTCTCAAGAAGATTCTGAGAAAGAATGGACTTAAATTTCTGTTAAAACTACTAAAACACTAGTAGAATCTATGTCCAGAAGATTACAAGCTGTAATTCAAGCAAAAGATTATGCAACAAAATATTAATTTGTACGTTAAAAGGAAATTAATAAAGGTGTATACTTATTTTTGTGGTGTTGTTTTTCTTCTCGTCTCAGATCTTTTATTTTTTTTCAAAAAAAAATAAACGTAACAATTTTATAAGTATAGTACGGTAAAGCATAGACTAAAGTATATAGGTAAAAATTCAATCATCTTAAAGCAATATTTAATTTGTAATTGCAAAAAGTCTCTAAGTTTCTAAGGTATACTTAATTTTGTGGCCCACTGTATTACATTTGATTTTTTTTCTTTTAACATTGAATATACACTTAGTCACAAAAGTAAGTATGCAACTCATAGCTTAAGTGAAAAAGCTCTAGTTCTCAAATAAATATAAAAAAATATTATTTTGGAGAGTGTTGTTTATAGCTTGATTCAAGCTTCATAAAGTAATGAAAAATAAACCAAATCATTTTTTTTTTTTTTAAAACTTTAAGAGTAATTTTGTTAACTACCAGTAGAAATTTAAATCACAAAAGTATATATGCACTCTGAATTTTTAACTTTTAAATAGGCTGAATGAAACTTCGAGTAATTTTTCGTATTTCAGTGATAAGTTTAGAAGTTCTGCTACAAAGCTTGTAAGTTTGAGCTTTAAGTACATCAACAATTCACCAATAACTCCACGTGGAAAGAATTATCAAAAGATCTAAAGGATGCAATAATAAAAGCTCTATAAGGAAAGCAAGTCCCAAAGACAAATCGCTAAAATCATAGGCAAAAGTCCTGCAACAGTGCAAAAATCATAGAAAAGTTCCAGGCTGAGGGAAATACCCTAGACAAGCCAAGAACAGGACGACCGCCCATTTTGACGATCGAGAAAAGTGAATTATTATTATTGGAAATGTGAAAAAATCCGACGATTAGCGCACCAAAATTGACAACTGATGTAAAAACAATTTTACGAAGTCACAAAGTTAGCAAAGTGAATCGCAAAAAGAGAATAGATTTTGCAAAAAATGTAAAGCAGGACACAAATTTTTGAATTCCGTGATTTTTTTCGAAGAAAGTAAATTTAACATCCACGGGTCAGATGGACACCAAAATGTTTGGAGGAAAGCAAATGCAGCTCTAGAACCAAAGAACATGAGAGGAACTGTAAAACACGGTGGTGGTTCGATTATGGTTTGGGGTTGATGGCAGCAACTGAGTAGGAAATTTAGTTATAATCGACGGAATAATGAATCAATATAGCTATTTGAATATTTTAAAGAATAATCTAAGCCAGTGCTTCTAAATTGGGACTCGATGGATCCTTCACTTTCCAACAAGATAATGATTCCAAACATACTGCTCGGGTTCGGGAATGGCTGCTGTATCACGTGCGAAAATAGCTAAAACCCACCGCAGTCACCTGATCTTAATCCCATTGAACACTTGTGGGATTATCTCGACGCCAAATTAGAAAGCAAGAGATCAAAACTAAGAATGATCTAAAAAAGTCCTTTTTGGAGGAGTGGCAGAAAATACCATTTTCTGTCACTCAAAATTTAGTAAAATCAGTGCCATCTAGATTGAGAGCTGTTATAAAGGCCAAAAGGCTATCCAACAAATTACTAATTTTTTTGAAAATTGTAAAATTTGCAATATTAATGTCTTTGTTTTTGTTTGCATACTTACTTTTATGATGTAAATTACATCCTATTTTAAGTTAAGCTCATCTTGCTAATTAGATATTTGTATTTTTTAATTACTTTTTATTTTGTTATTAAGCTCGATTTTTGCTGTAATCGAAATAAATCGTTAATTTTAAAACTCTAATATTGTAGGTCTGGTTTTTTTTTCATAGGACATCATCACATACACTCTGCATACTTACTTTTGTGACTAAGATTTGTTGTTTTTATTTTATTTGCTTTTGCTTTTTTATTCCTATTCTTATTTTATATTATTTTACAAAAGAAAAGTTCTGTGATTTTTCTTTTTTTCACCTCTGACTGTCTTAAAAATTTAAATGTATAAAATAATAAAATAAAAATCACATTATTTTTAAACCTAAGATAATACCATTCATTTAATTGGAACTCCTTCTTTAATAAATACCGATTCTCAAAGTTTTATCTTTTACTATAATTATTTCAAAATAGTTCATAGTACATACCAACAGGTACTAGTTTAATTTTTGTTGTACTATTTCTAAAGATTTTTTTATCATCCTCAAGAACTAGTTAGCAGAAAAATCGGTAAAAGAAAAAAGAGAGAGAGTGATTCGTCCCCATTAATGCATAACGTACCTTCAATCAACTGAAAATTTAGCCTCCATTAAATATTTGTGGAATGTAAAATATGTAATATTTCTTTTTTCCGTCGCACGTTATTTGATTGATAACCGAGCTATATCTTTGTGAATCGTTTCAAGGAAGATGAGAAATGCATTTCTGAAGAATTGACTCACGCTAGATGGGTTGATTAAATGAAGAAAATTCAAATAATTCAAATTGATATCAATCCAGAATAAAAATCATAACGCAGTTCATTCTAACTACGGTTTAAAGTAAGGATGAATCGACCATGCTTCGAGATTCGCATGTGAATCACTGTTGTTTTTTAGCAAAAATAAGTTGTTGTTTTTTAGCAAAAATAAGTTGTTGTTTTTTAGCAAAAATATTGTTGTTTTTTAAGTTGTTGTTTTTTAGCAAAAATAAGTTGTTGTTTTTTTTAAGATTTTCAGATTATGATGAAGGATTAAAACATTAAACAATAATCAGCTTTTTAATTAAAAATAAATGTTCTGAATATTAGAGAATTAGTTAATTCAATATTTCTTTTTTTTTTTTTTTTTTTTTATTGCAATCTATAAAAGATCGGAACCTTTTTCAATAACGTCTTGTCCTGGTTTATAAGATCCTTATTTATGCACTTTTTTTTTATTTCTACGATATTTATTACCAAACTCATGTTCTATTTCAAAATTGCGATAACAAATTGATCGTAGATATTACTTCATAATATATTAAAAAGCACAAGCCAATCCCCATCAACATTTTGTAAAGAATAATTTTCAAGTATGAATAAAAAAATTGAGCTTGGCTACTTCAAAAATCGAACTAAATACTTAAACGCTTATTAAATTAATGTAATATTGGGCTGAAGAAATTGAATAAATTTATTTTAGATTTCTTCAGGGTTATTTTTCTCCCTTTTTCCCGTGCAACCTGCTGTCAAGTTACATTGAGTCTCTGTAGTCTCTCATCAAGTCTCTGTATCACTTGGTATAAAAATATTACAATACACCAATTCTTACTTTAAGTGATAGTAAATAAAAAATATAAAATTAGAATGATTTGAACAAACACTGGATTCACAAATGCCAAATTGTGACCGGATTAAAATACTTTGTGTAAAAAAAGTACTTAAATTTTTATTATTATCAACTATTTATTAAATTAGATAATTAATAAATCATTAAAATCTGAATTTACCATGTTGATTTTTTACAATCAGAATGTATTTCAAAGGGAAATCTAATCCGGTGACTACATGGTTTTTGTTTGATGACTGAGAATTCAGAAGTTTGATCCTTTTCTAGTAATTATTTTCAAAATGTATTAATACCACTGTAAATTTAATACGTAACCGCTGTAATAACTTTCTATCTTGATATAAGCAGTATGTTGACATTTAGAAAAAAACTGACGGTAGTTTGCTGTCTCATGTTGTCTGTATGAGAACAGTGACCTAATCACCTTATTCTGAATTAAAAACTCAAAATATCACAATAGATCTTGAGTTCTTAACAAGTTTGGGCATCCTTGCGCTTGAATGAGTAAAAAAAATCAATAACTTTATTTTCATAAACCTCTATTTAAATTCAGCAGTTTTCATATGAATGCATGCAATAAATTGTAATATTATTTTGTTGTTATTACAAATAGACATTATTTTCCTAGTTCTGGGCTCTGTTGACATAAGTTATTTGTTATGAGAACGGTAGATATGTAGCATATTTAACGTAACTTTTGGTTTGCTACACACTTACATATTATCTCAGAAAAATATCTCCAGGATGGCATCTGGAAGCTTTGCACCCTCTTGACTGCCTCATCGAGCCCAACTGATTCATCAGTATATGTAAAGCATTATTTTAAATAATGGGCGGCCTTCAGTTTACTGATAAAAGGAATCAGGAGTAAAAAAAATTAAGAACCTCTACAATAGATAACAATAGACTCCGCAACCGATAAATAAGTACAAAAAGTTATCAGCAATTCAGTAAATTTATTTAAACAAATTATTTCTGTATGTTCAAAAGAAATAAATTTAAAAAATTTAGAAAAAGTAACACCACCATGTTTTATTTGAATTGAATAATACATTCGAGCATTAAAAAGAAAGTTTAACACAACAGAGTTTTCCACTCCGATGATAATTTTAAAAATTTAAAAACAATGCAATAAAAAAAAAAAAGAATAAAACAATAATACGCAACAATTGAAAATTTAGCTGATTTTCTCACATAAGCTCAAATAAACCTAATTTAGTTTTTATGTTCACTTTTAGCCTATTTCCAAAGGTTCGATGGAGATATTTCTGAAAAGTAAAATCTATGCACTAGAACAATGCATAAAATTAAAAAAAAAAATATATCAAGTTGGAAAACACTTTATTTTTAATCGCTAATCAAATTTCTATTGTAAGAAACAATTTTCTCAGTTCATAGAACAATAGGCATGAATCCAAGTTTAATTATTACATCTAAAGAAATTTTGCATACCAAACTACAAAAACGTGATTTCAGGCTTTTATTGCTGCATTAAACAAAATATCATTTATTTTCCTGTCGGCATTTATGGCGCCACGAACCATAAACAACAAAACCAAAAACAGTATTTTTAATAATTGAAAGGCATGCACACACAGTACGACGACGCAGGTATATTTGTCCCACAGTTAATGTATATTTATAAACGCAAAATCAATAGTGTTTGACGATAAAAACTACATTTACGAGCAGGTGAACAAATTAAAATTATATATTTTAAATAATTTTAGAACGTTAAATTAAAAAAAGTAAAACAACAACATTGAACATTTTTCAGTGGTAGAAGACGCAAAAGGTAAAAGCAAATTATAATAAACATTTTTCATTATTACTTTTCAATACGCTATTCTTCAAAGCGCTTGGGTGTCTTTATTTTTTTTTTTTATTATTATTATGATAGTTTATTTTATGTGTGTTTTTCCCTTTAGATATCGTATAATACACGAACTCTTAGATCCCGAGTATTGCTCTTAGGAGAACCAGTTTTGTTTTCCCTTTCTGACCTGACCCAGGATGATGACCTGCGCGATTTTGACCTGCCGGTTGTTTATACAGTAACGCGGCGTCATTCGAAATATACTACAGACTCCAGCTCATGTACGGAAGAAAAAAAGTAGAAAAAATTATCTATATATTTTTGAACGAACAATTGAGTTGAGGTGAGTGGAGAGGAGAGTTGAGATATGTTTTCTTGATGAGATAATAATTAACTATGGCTACGCTGAAAAGGATGAATCACTATTCAGTCTCGTCATGTGTATTTGAATAAAAAGAAATCATCGGTGTTTCGTGTTTTTCACGAATGGCAATTTCATCATGGAGTACAATAAATTAATTAAAATTCGGCTGTCATAGGGACTCTTTAATGATTCAATGTTAGAACGCGAACATTTCTTAGTGCATCGCATTTCTTTATCTAAGCAAATTGGAGATTTAATTGGTCTTCTTTTTTGTGATAATGACTTAAGTCATTATAAATAAATATTAGAAACAATTTTCGTAACATAAATTTTAATTGCACCTATGAGATGTTTTTTTTTTATATGATATAGTTCAGTTTTAAAAAAAATAGAAATGATGGCTTTAGTTAACCACGATTAGTTCTTTCCATGCTTATGATAATTCAGTCAATATGCTTAAATATTTTTTTTACCAAAATTTTTAGCTGATTCAAACACAAATGGAAGACTTAAAGCCTTAAATATCTTAACACATGAAAAATTATTTATATCACTGTATATAAAATTGTAAATATATACCACTTTCATATATAGATTCATAAGTGAATATATCATTCTATAAGCGTCACAACGAAAGAGGACTTTAAATTGTAAATAAATATTCACATCAAAAATTACATGCTTGATTAATGTTTGTATACAATATTCTTGCGCGGGAGGTTTTTTTCCCTCGAATTTTCAAAAAGAAACATGATTTTTCGCTTTTATTCTAAATTATGGCTGTCTAACCTTTAAAATCTAAGTGGTTCTCAAACTTTTAAAATCCTACAAATAATTGTAAGCACACTATATACAAACTTCTGAGAAATATGTTATAATAGTTAAGTCATATATTACAGAAAAATAATGATAAAAATTTAAATGAAACACACTTTAGGCTTATTTATGCTTGTATTTATGCGAAACATGAACCTGAAGTGGCCTAGCTATTTTTTCAATGTTTAGGCGTTATTTGAAAGGCAAACTAACATTTTCTCGTCAATATATTGAAGATTTTCTCTCCTTTTTACATGTAATTACACTGAATAAAAGTCATGGGATAGCAATATGCAAATTTTCAGATGGTAGTAGCATCGCGTAGAACAGGTATTGCGCAGTGCTTTCGCAGAGCTTTCATTTCTGTTCAAGTTATTCATGTGAAGAGGTTTTGACGTGATGATGACCGCACGACGGGAATTAACAGACTTTGAACGCGGAATGTTAGTTGAGCTAGGCATGGGTCATGCCATTTCGAAATCGTTAGGAATTCAACATTCCCAGATCCACTGTGTCAAGAGTGTGCCGAGAGTATGAAATTTCAGGCATAACATCCCACCATGGACAGCGCAGTGGTCGACCGCCTGCACTTAACGACCGAGACCGGCGACGTCTGCAAAGAGTCGTAAATTCTAACAGACAAGCAACACTGCGTCAAATAACCGCAGAAATCGATGTGGGACGTACAAGGGACTTGTCTGTTAGAACTGTTCGGAGAAATTTGGCTTTCTTGGGCTATTCCAGCAGAAGACCGACTCGAGTGCCTTTACTGACAGAACGACATCGCTTGCAGTAACTCTCGTGAGCACGTGAGCATATCGGTTGGTCCCTAGATGAATGGAAAACCGTGGCCTGGTCCGATGAGTCACGATTTCAGTTGGTAAGAGCTGATGGTAGGTTTCGAGTGTGGCGCAGACCCCACGAAGCCATGGACCCAAACTGTCAGCAAGGCACTGTTCAAGCTGGTGGTGGCTCCGTAATGGTGTGGGCTGTTTTTTCATGGCATGGACTTGGTCCTCTGGTGCGACTGCCGAACATTGACTCGAAATGCTTATGTTCAGCTACTTGGAGATCACTTGCAGCCATTCATGGACTTCATGTACCCAAACAACGATGGGATTTTTATGGATGACAATGCGCCATGTCACCGGGCCACAACTGTTCGCGATTGGTTTGAAGAACATTCTGGACAATTCCAACGAATGATCTGGCCACCTAGATCGCCCGACATGAATCCCATCGAGCATTTATGGGACATCATCGAGAGGTCGGTTCGTGCCCAAAATCCTGCACCATCAACGCTTTCACAATTATGGACTTCTATCGAGACAGCATGGCTCAATATTCCTGGAAGACTTTTTAAAGGAGGGCCGACACGATATTAAGAGGTATCCCATGACTTTTTGTCACTTCAGTGTATAGTGTGAATAGAACATCCTAATTTACATTATGACGCTGAAAATTGTAGTAAAATTTTCAAAACTTTTTTAGATATTGACTTGCATTCTTCTTTTAAAGAAGGTTTCAAGAGACAATTTCGTTTGTTTTAATTCTCAATCTACGATCAGCGGATATAACTACTAGTTCTTCTTCTTCTTTTGTTAATATTATCAACTCCACATCTTAAATGCACCGGAGTCTCACAGGCTGCAATGGACATTTTTAAACAAATGAAAACCACATAGACGCCAACACTTCTAGTAGCCAACTATGGAAGTTACCGCTCCTAGTTTCTCGGAAACATTCTTTGATGCATTTTCACTGTTTGGCACTTTTTGCGTGAATAAAAGAAGAAAAAAACAACCAGAAAGATAGTTTATAATGAAAGCTATCTTTGAAAGAAAAAACGGATAAGAAAAAGATTAACTATATTTATTTTTTATCTGGATACATATTTCTCTGGAACACTACAGGGCGCTCCTGGAAATCTTCAAAGGTGCACCCTTTGAGAACTACTGATCTAATCAGTAGTCTGAAAGTCGCCTGCGGCCCAGTGTAAAATCGTAAACTGCTTAAAACAATGACATGGGCTTTCAAAGTTGTGTAGTATTGAAATAGTTTTTTCATTTAATAAAGCAATTTTACATGTTTATAAATACTCTTTAAAATATAAATTGTGTTTGGGGGGTGAGATATCTGAGGCTTGATGCCGTGGAATAATAACATTATACTTTATTGATATCTCTTTATTAGAATTTTATAAAAACTACCAGAAAAATTATTCTTTATTTTACAGACAGGCTTTATTGATGCCAATGCGGTTCGAAAGTACTTATATGTCAGAGCAGTTATTTTTAAGAAAAAGTAAAAATAAAAGTGTTATGTAAGTAAAGTGGAATAACACCCTGAAAGCCTTTGAACGAACCTTATAAAGATGAATTAGTTTTCCAAACAAAAATCAAATCAAATATCTAAATATTCAAATTTTCGTTGGTTTGTTTTTTTCTCTCATTTTTGTAAACAGTATTTTGAACTAATAAAATGTGAGTGCATCCTAACCCACAATAAAGAAATCACCTATTTTGAAGAACCTTTTCTGGAAACTACCAAACACACTGTCTAGAAATATTTTATTTATATTTAAAAATGTTTTCTAAATTAAACTGAGGTTAAAGTTGTGGGGTATTTTGCTCAAATATTATTTAAAAAACACATCCAAAAATCTTGACTTTTTTTTTTTTTCAAGTTTTAATTTTAAAAAAAGAAATTTCAATAAAATAATTAATTAACCTCCGATTGAAATGCAATACAATGCTAAAAATTATGTTTATTCTTAGTAGTTTTCGAGAAAAGGTACAAAGAAGTTCAAAATTAAGCATTTTGAAAAGCAGCTTTTAAAGACAAATTGTCATCTCCTTAAAATATCCCAATCTCATACTCAATCAGTTAATAGAACCTAATATTAATGTATCAAAGAGTTTTACATTTAAAAGAAATAGTGACGTTGCCACTACTTTAAGCCAAGGCAAGTGGCGTTGTTTGGAAAACTTTTTGGGTTTTTTTTTTCTTTTTTTTTTTTTTCTTTCTTAATTTAACGAAAAACACATACTTTATTCATGATGTCAAAAATTATTTTCTAAAACTCTTTATTTTTCTGGAATAATTTAAATAACACTTTCAAAATACCTGAATGAATTCAATTTTACAGAGCGAACGGAACAGGAAACTTTGAAGAATTTTTTTTTTTTTTAAACTTAATTGCTCTAAAACTTGTTTCTTTATCACTCATCACCAATCAGTTTATCTTAACAACACTAAACCAAAACAAATTATTACTTCTCACGGATTTTACTTTCAAACAAACAACCAAATCCATAGTGACACAATGTTTAGAAAAGCCACTTATTCCTCTGACCAACGGCAACTGAAACCTGTCCCCCACTGCAAAGTTCAAACAGGTCGAGTTCGCAGACAGAAACGTCCCCGGAAGTTTTGGAAATCACGCAACTATCAAAAGCTTCTCACATCATCTGCAATCAAATACCCGAGGCCTTTCTTAGAAAGTTAATTAGAATTACTAGAAGCACTCAATAGAATAATTAGTTATCAGATTAAACTGAAGAATAGTCATTTAGCTATTTACATTTCCTGCTGTGATGTTGATGATAAGAGGCTTCACGGGAATAAGGATGATGAAAAGTGCACGATAATAAAACATCGAGAAATTTATTCTCAAATATGCGGCCTACTTTTTCAAATTGTCAATTATCATGAAGAATTTATTTCTTTGAATAAGTTTTTATAAAGCATTTGCACTGGGTTTTCACAAGGCAACTGGTTCTTAAATTGCATTTTATATTATCCAATATTACTTAAGATCAAGTGTTAGCCAATAATACACTAAATTTTTTGTTTATTTTTTATTTTCTTGTTATTATTAAGTTTCTTGCTTTCAGTATTATATTTGCAAATGCTCTCGAAGATGTCATATTTTTTTTTTTTACTATTTTACTTATTTTAATGATAGGAAGAAGTTTAAAGTAATTCTATCAAAGTAATAATCCTTCTTTTATTAATATCAATACCATTGTTATTATTCAATATTGAGTCCTTGACAAAGGTAATTTGTTACTGATACAGCAGACATGTAACAGATTCAGCGTTAACCAGCTTTTATTATACCCATTTTGTGCCATCAATTTGGACAAATATATCCAGTGGCTGCATCTTCTGAGGGATTTGCAACCTCCCTCCTTCTTCTTGAAATCCTATGGATGGACTTTCTGGACTATAAACTTATCATACTCATCTCTGATACAAGCAGAACTTTCTGTTCGTCTTGTTTGTTGAGTCTAGTACTGAGTTTTCTTAATTCTTCCTTAATTCTGAGGGATTTGCAACCTCCATCCTTCTTCTTGAAATCCTATGGATGGACATTCTGGACTACAAACTTATCATGCTCCTCTCTGATACAAGCAGAACTTTCTGTTCGTCTTGTTTGTAGAGTCTCGTACCGAGTTTTCTTAATTCTGAAAATCCAATGTGTTAGCGAAGGCAGTTATGCGGCATGAAATGAGTAGCAAAAGCGGTTTGTAGCCTTTTATCTCTTTAGTTTAATATTAATTCGTTGCAGATTCTTTATCACTGAAAATATCAATATTGACTCATTACATAGATTTCATAGGAGAAAACGAGTGTAGTTGATAGAATTCCTAAGTAGTACAGGAAAGAGCTACTAAATAGCATCATATTTCACAGCAATTTTAAATATTAGCAAATCTCTAAAACAGTTTTAATAAATAGAACTGACTTCCATTACTCTACAAAAATTAATAAAACTTAAGTTTTTAACAAATTAGTAAATGACTCGCAGCAGAATTTTAAAAAAATTTTTTACCGAAAACGGCTATAAATATCCTATAAAAACAGCTTTCATTTGACTATCTTCAAAAAAATTAACACCTTTCTTAATTTTTATAATATTAAAGTTCTATTATTACAAAATTGCTTAAAATAAAAAAAAAGAATTGGACATATAAAATGCTTAAATTAATTTTATTTAATCTTATTGAAAACTTTCTGAATTTCTTAAAACTCTTCTGTTGAAGTTATCTGCAATGAAGTTTGAGAATGATAGGCTTGTTTCAAATACCACACTGACAAAAAGAAGTTATCTGCAATGAAGTTTGAGAATGATAGGCTTGTTTCAAATACCACACTGACAAAAAGAAGTATAGTATTCTTTAAAGCATAAAAAACAAAACAAATGCATTTCTTAGTACCAGATCCATTACATTTTCCAAGAAAAGTCTAGAAAAGTCGTAATAAAAGAGTACAGTAAGAAAATAAAAGACAATAAAGAAGTTCAAAATAAATTCCCAGTTTTTCTTAAAACAAAGACACAGGAGCAAATATTCCTTTATTTAAAAAAATTCATTTTCTTTGAACCA
The DNA here is from genome assembly GCA_021605095.1 of Caerostris extrusa. NCBI lineage: Eukaryota > Metazoa > Arthropoda > Arachnida > Araneae > Araneidae > Caerostris > Caerostris extrusa. The sequence goes on along the minus strand of BPLR01002660.1, from coordinate 58,964 downwards.
TTCAATCACGAAAGAATAGTGATGTGAAAACTTTAGAAACTTTTTTTCCTTTAAAGAAAAAGGATATTTTTTTGAAAAAAATTCTTAACGTTATCACATAACTTATTTTTATTTTTAATCAATAGGTAAAATAGTTATCGAACAGTAAAATAAGGATTACAAAAGCTCATTAAAAATATGGTAAACATATTTTTGTGTTAATGAGTCAGAATTTATTGAAATCATGAAATTTATTTTAATTCTTTACAATATATTAAGGGTATTTTTAATGTGATTTAATAGAGGATGGTCAATGAAAGGCTTAGAAAGGTCACAATTAGTCAAACATTTTTTATTTAATTTATTTTTGGGGATCATAAAATTTTATTTGGAGATTAAAAGGACTATGTATGATGTCTAGAAATGAGTAAAACTCATTGAGTTTTTTCTATTCTAGTGAGAAATCAATTATTTAAGCTCCGAAATAATACCAGCATCATTTTAATAGAGCATGCCTTGTCTATAACAGAATTCTGAAAGGAATTGGTCCAGTTGAACATTTCAGTTCTTTCAAAGAGTTCATAAGAAGAAACATTGTTGAAGTAACTTCTACTTTAGATCCTAACTGACTCCCCTGCATTACAGTTCATGTTGGACCATGGCCGTCCGCCTACTGGCAGATTCCGAAACAGGAGATGCTTTCTTTTTTATGGGGTCTACAGTCATATTAGACCGGGACTTACGGTTTAAAGTGGATTCCGAACCACTACAGGCATCTATGGCGGTGCTCGAGCCTAAACCTGTTTCCTGTTTTCACCTAGCGCCAGAGCGCTGGTCACTCGGCCATCAGGGTCCCTACTTTAGATCCAGAAAATAAAAATCCCAGCTTGACTGAACGAACACCTTCATCAAAACAAATTGGGGAAAGGCAATTCCTGATGACTTTATAAATACCTTGCAAGTGGATTTGACGAACTGCTTTGCACTGGGTCTGCTTACGGGCATGGAAGATAAACCACAACTAGCTATATTTTTTCGTTTTGTAAAAAAATATTCTAGAAGTTAAAAAGAACTATTGTGTCTTAATGCATTAAAGAATTCGATTCGAGATTTAGATATATAAAAAACTCCTGATGCTGTACTTGGAAAAATTCTGATCCGATTTAGAAGATAGACAGCATCGTAAATAACGGCACTCCGGCAGTGAGATGCCCTACTAAAGGTTTTTGGGACTTTATTGTCCGCGTATTGTGTGCCAATAATTTTCTGCCCATTGCATTATTCACAGGAAGAATCTACTACTTCAAATATGACAGCATTATCTCAGTTTTAAAATTGCCAAGCGCCAAAATTTATCGACATCTTCAAAGAAATAGAAAACAATGAGTTTCCAAATGATGTACCGTGGATTTATTAGTAAAGTAGCTCTTAATAAATAATTTCATGAATTCGTTAAGAATTCATCAGCAAATCTAATTTTTTTACTATTTTCTTTACAGTATTTTTTGATGGAATCAGAACAGTGTATTTTTTTGGATAACACTTTTTATTTTTATTGTTACGTTTTTGAATAATTTTGTAACAAAAATTAAATAAAATAATTACTTTTGGACGTTAATCAACTTTAATTTATAATATTTCATGCATACATTTTATTAGTTTAAGAAACTCATTACTCGCCTTCAAGAGGCGTGTTATCATTGCTCTATTACACTCATGTCCATAAATTAAGGATAATTCAGAATCACACAGAAATTTTGAATTTTCAAATGATTTTTTACGTGGTAGAATTATCGGACGACTGGAATGTGGACGTACCCAGTTACTGCCAAAAGAAACAGACGGAGCACAGCATCAGACCTGTCTCGTCAGCTCTCTTCAGCTACCGGTACGGCAGTTTCAAGGCAGACCGTGTACAGACGCTTAGGGCACATTGGTCTATATGCTCGTAGGCCTGTCAGATGTGTTCCACTTACCGCAACTCACTGTCGCCTGCGATTAACCTGGAGTAGAGAGCATGCATTGTGGACACCGCAACATTGGTCTGGTGTGATGTTTTCCGACGAGTCTAGGTTTAGTTTGCAGTCTGATTCTCGCCGGACTTTCATATCGAGAGCGCCAGGTACCCGTTACCACCAAGAGAACACCATTGAACGACACCGTTACGGTGGTGCAGGACGGCTCGTTTGGGGAGGAATTATTCTTGGTTCCAGAACTGACCTGCATGTTCAGAGTGTAACGCTGACAGGCCTCATCTATCGGGATGTCATTCTGGAACAACATGTACGTTTGTTTCGAGCGCCATGGGTGCTGAATTTCTGTTTATGGATGACAACGCCCGTCCTCACCGTGCAAACATTGTAGACGAATGCTTTCAATTGGAGGATATCACCCGTATGGATTGGCCAGCATACTCACCGGACTTGAATCAATAGAGCATGTGTGGGATATGCTTGGCCGACGAATTGTAGCCCCCGTCAACCCCCTCCCACCTGTCAACCGAACTGGAGGGCATTGCTTGACGAGTGGTGTAATATTCCCAAGATCAGATTGATAATTTGATACTCAGCATGCCTAGGCGTTGTAAGGCCTGCCTTTTTGCTCTTTACCTTTGGTTTAATAAATAGACTTTTACAAATAAGTCAAATTTGTTTTGCTTCTGTCTCTTTTCTTTGCCTGAACTTCATTATCCTTAATTTATGGACATGAGTGTATATTATAAAAAAATCATATTAAAAACTCAAGCACGAAAATTGCATTTAAATATTAGAAATTTGAGAAAAAATTAAAAGATCTATAATGTAAAAAATAATTGAGAAAAATACTTGCAATCATTGCAAAAAATCCCTCATTTGATAGTTTCGCCAAGATTATTCTATTTTAATTTACTTTTAAACTTGTTACCTATCATTAAATTATTAAACGCAGATAAAAAAAAAAATTTAATATTTTTCCGATCACGCTAAAAGTAATGGTATGCAATTTTTCACTTGAGAAATTTTTCATTCGATTTTTATTGAAATAGTAATAAAAAATAATTATTTTATTCATGATTTGGCTAAATTAAATATCAAAATGTTATATACAAAAAAAAAAAGTCACAGATTAAACTTGGGCATAATTATTACTAACATATGTAAATAAAAATAATAATAAAGTTGAGGAACAAGTCTTGATAAAATTCCCTCTTATAGAGATAATTGTTGTAATAATTAAATTTTCTTTTTAATTAAAAAAATGTTTGTTAAAAAATACTTTGCCATAAAAACCTTGCCAAAAATACCTTACCTACTGATATATTATTTTTCAAATCGGCAAAAAATATGCTTAACAAACAAGTCATAGCATAGGAAAACGAATTTTCAGAGATTTTATTAGATCAAATCTTTATTATGAATCTAAACTAACTATTATATTCAAGTTATTCTATTTTTAACTATTATATTATAGTCTAACTATTTTTATGAAGGTGTCATTATGATTTAGTTAGTTAATATGTTATTAAAACTCAAAATGTAAATTGCAAATTCGGTACATGATGCCTCATACCATTCAAAGAAGAAGCTCATTAAGTTTCTGAATGATATAGTCATAATTAGGTTGGCTGCAAGTAAGTTTTCATATTTTCTCGTTCCTGTAACACATAAACGAACATAAATGCAGACATACTTTTTAAGATTCAACGATGAGATACCAAAAATATGCAATTTGGTACAATTAAAAAATTTCTGAGACGAGTAAAATACTTTTTCTATAATTTTAAGAATAATACATAGTGCAAATTATTTCAGGTAAATTATATAATTTAAATGATCTCATCAACTTTTAATTTTTTATCATATTTTTAAAAAATTGAAAATAATCATCACTTAAAAATAATTATCACTGATTATACACTAATATGATGATGATGATAATTATAATGATAATTATGTGGATTATTATGAGAATTATAATGATGATTATATTGATTATTATGATAATGATTAATGACAATTATGATTTACGAATATAACGATAATAGGGATGATTAGTCACTGATTAAAATAATTTCACTAATCCGCTAATAAGTGAAATTATTGTCACTTATAATTCACTGATTAGTTCATTTATTATTGAGAGAAATTGAAGGCAATAAAAAAATTAGATTCCTCCACAAAAGTTTGCAATCAGAATTCTAATGAAAAATCAAACATTCAGTATTCTGGTAAAGCAGACTGTCTCATATTAAAAAATAACTAAATTAGAAAGAAAAGCAATAGGGGAAAATATAAATTAAAGAATTCCGTAAAGAGAAATTGTGACACTAATAAACACTAATATGATGATGATGATAATTATAATGATAATTATGTGGATTATTATGAGAATTATAATGATGATTATATTGATTATTATGATAACAATTAATGACAATTATGATTTACTAATATAACGATAATAGTGATGATTAGTCACTGATTAAAATAATTTCACTAATCCGCTAATAAGTGAAATTATTGTCACTTATAATCCACTGATTAGTTCATTTATTATTGAGAGAAATTGAAGGCAATAAAAAAAAAATTAGATTCCTCCACAAAAGTTTGCAATCAGAATTCTAATAAAAAATCAAACGTTCAGTATTCTGGTAAAGCAGACTGTCTCATATTAAAAAATAACTAAATTAGAAAGAAAAGCAATAGGGGAAAACATAAATTAAAGAATTCCGTAAAGAGAAATTGTACTTTGTTGATTTCGTTAGATAATTTTAATATAGCTACTAATGAACCAATGTGCAATTTCGGATTATTTTCTTTTTTACAAATGATTCTTTTTTACAAATGATTCTTTTTTACAATTGTAAAAACTGGATTTTTAAATATCAGAAACTGTTTATTTCTGCAATAACGTCAATGTCTTAATATTCGTTGTTTATCGTTCTACAAAAACATCTAAAGTGATTTTAAATAAGAGAGTGAAATATACTTTTGAAATACCTATTCTGGTCGGCCCACTGTATCAAAAGTATTTCATTAATTATAAAGTTTTCTCTAAATAAATAAATATGGAACATTAATAAGTTCTATAAATCGTTATACATCTATTTATTTGCACATAAAAGTTTTATTGTCCTTTTTCTTTTTTTCTAGTGGGACCTTAAAATTATTTATATCATATACAATATTAAAAAAATCAACAAAAATAATAAATAGTTCTTGAAGCATAAAATGACATTTATATTTTACTCACTCTAGATGAATATTTACGGAAAATTATAAAAAGTTTGAAGTTATACAAATTAACATTTGTGAAAAGAAAAATATTTACAACAATAATTTATTTTATAACTGCTTACATTTTAAACAACTGTTTTGAGATTATAAGAACACATTTTTTTTTTGTTCCAGTGACCTGGCAGGCCTTTTTAAGAAAACTTAGCTTTTATTATTATTATTGTACTTATGAATACGTATTTTACTAGATAATAAAACAACAATAGATTATTAATTCTTTTATGCAACACTATTTCTGAAGCTTGTATATGTTTGTAGTTCACCCCATTTTTGTAAAGGATGTCTAAATAATTGCTTAGATATTCTTTATCTTTTCTAAACTAAATACAAGCAGGAGGTAAAAAATAAGCCGTAATTGGCCATCTTCTTGCCATATTTTTTTTGTAACTGAAACAAACCTATAACAATTTAAAAATCAATAGTTTCCCACTTAAACAATAGTGAATTCTCAAACGAAGCAACCTATTTGAATCATCTCTCACTAACCTCACATCTACTCTTCTTCAGAATGAGGGAACCTAAAAGGTTCTCTGTCTAGATAAGAAACTGTAAAAAATCCTCATTCTAGATAAAAGAGGTACGTATGGCTTTCTTAACTGATAAAAACCAATGAAGAATTCAATGAAGGGGGAAAAATAAATCAAAAACAGCATTCAAACAAATAAAAACTCATATTCAAAAATATATGCATTTATTGCATTTGTTTTATATAGAAACAAACAAATTTTTGTTTTGAGGCAAGCATTAAAAACGTTTTTAAAAAAAAAAAAAGAAATTTGAGCGAAAACTTTAAATAGAAACGACGCGACGCCTGCTGTTTTCTGCCGGCAAGGTTTTGTAATATTCTTTCTGCCTTAATCTTGCTTATAGCTAATTAGCATTCTGCCATGTTGTGGCTATGAAAAGTACAATCACTTTATGTCTTTTTTAAGGCATTTCACATTCGCAAAGCTTTCTCTCGGATTCATTTGTCATTCAGAAACTTGCTTTTCCTTTAGAGGCTTATAAGATAAAAGAAGTTAATTCGTTTAAGGACCGGAGGCATCTGACTTTTTATATTTGGAGGAAAATAAAAAAAGGATCTTAATTTAGCAAAAATATTTACAGCTGGCATCATTTAAAAGTTCCTTTTACATGAATCGCATTTTTTCATATTTATTTAAAATTATCATTGGTTCCATCGCTCTTCTTTTTAGTTTTAACAATTTCAGAAATTAAAAATAGCATGGTTCTCTTTCTGTGGTCAAATAATAATGCATGCAAGTTGGTAATGTGAATAGGAGAAAGGTTGATTTCTTGCTCGAATACGTTGCGATTAGTGATTTTTAAAATGAGAAAATGCAATGGCGATAAAACAACATGCGTTGCAAGGGCAAGTTGCATTCTAGTTGTTCCTGCCATACGTATGCAAATGAGTGGTATTACCTCTAAGGGTAATAATGGCGTTATAATTTTGATTGTTAATAAAATAATCTGTCGTATTATATGAGTCTACATTGAAACTAATAATAGAACCATTGCCTTGAAAATTTAATAAAACATAATCTGTATTAAATTATTAAATCACATACAAGCATGTATTAATTTACACACATTCTACACTTTCCTTTTGTTTACGAAAGGCTTTCAAATTTTAAAAATTCAATTCAAAAATAAACTTTTACAACCTTTTCTTTCTCTAATATATATACTTCTTTAAATTCTTAATTTAAGTAAAATGCAAAATTGGCGCTGTAAATTAGTTCTTTTTAAAATAAACTTTTCAGATGACCCTATTTAAAAATGTCTTTCATTAAATTACGACTATTAAAAAGAACAAGCGATTATTTATTTCACGAGAAGAATTATATACCACCTAATATTTAATTCTAACAATTTCTAATAAAAGTTAAAACTTTTGATTACATATTTAAACATTGCTATTTAAAGTAATATTAAATATATTTTATTCCAAATGTAGTTTTATAATTTTATATTCACACGATCTTACAAATACTACGAATATTTTCTAATTTTATCTTTTGCACCAATAAATGACCTTCTAGATTGATTATTATCATACTAGCAATTTGTTGGAGATGATAAATATGATAAATAAAAATTGTAATTGTTTTTACATTTTCTTTGTATCTCATAGAAACATTGCAAGCAGAGCATAAACTGTACAAAATCATTTACATTAAGAAATTCTGCCAAATACATTTTTCTCTGTTATAAAGCTGAGTTAAATTGTTGCATTTATTAGGAACTTTTTGAGGGTACTTTAACTAGAATGAAAGGTGATTCGAGTTTTATTTTTGCTACGTTAATGAGGGAAGCAATAGTCAAAGTTTTGAAAAACTCAATAAAGATTGTCTTGTTGACTCTAATATTGACTGTGAGGTTGTAGTTTTCGGTTTTCTTCTATGTAAGAAGAAAAAAAGCAGGGCATTTACCCTTGAAACAACCTTGAAAAGTATGACCAATTAACACCATTATAGAACGCACTGAAATAATTTTCACCACGACATCCCCGACTTCACGAGTTGGTGAGATACGTGCTAAGATATATATATATAAAGGGAGAGAGAGAGAGAAAGAGCTGATAATATTTAGTTTTATTGGAAAAGTTTCAATTTTTTCAATAGATAACAAATATAAACAAGTTTCAACGTAAGAAAACTTTTTCAGGTGTCATTAACAGCATTCCAGTGATAACCAGAATCACGATACTTCTTCCAAAAATTTATGATTATTGTTTCATTGTCATTTGTGGCAAATAATATTCTTGCCTGATTACAGCTATACTTTTTACACTTAAAAAATTTCGTGTTCTTTTCAATAAATAACAAATTCAAAAAGGCTTCCCAGATACAACATTGAGTAAAAAATAAATTATCAAATATTATTAAATAAAATTCCACTAATTACCACAATCACAACACATTTTACGATTACTGTACCAGTGTCAGTTACAACAATTAACTCCTCCTTTCCTCAATAAAACACAGCAAAAGTTACGTCTTCAATTGTGAATTGCGAAGGAGAAAGTAGCATTGACCTCAATCATTTCAAAATCTACTCATCAGATAGAGAAATAGGAAAATGGTGATAAAAAAATAGCGTGAATCCCACTTCCTTCCTATCATTTATTCTTACAGAGGATCCGAACTTTAAGGAAAGTGAAAATGATTTCAATCAAATCGACTTGAGCACAGTACTGTTATGAGTTCCGGTTCTGATGCAAAATCTTTTTAGGACAGATAATTGAAATTCACTACGTAGGATTTTCCGCGTGGGATCAAATTAGAGCAAAATAGCTTCGCGTATCCAACCAGATTATTTCGTTTTTTCTTTCTTTGGTGTGAAAATACACTGAAAAAATAAAATAAGATCATAAAGTTGTTGAGGTCATGCAGTATAAATTAAGTAAGAAGGTTTTTCAAATATTAACCATTTCAGGGACGAATTTTTTTTAAAGGGAAGAAAAAAATTAATTAAATTTTATATCGACAGCAATTGAGCAAACCAGAAAATTTCAAAAAGTAATAAATATTAAAAAAAAAAAAAAATTCGACGTATATGGTTGTTGAATTTTAGAGGTAAATTACTATTAAAAAGTGATTCATATGTTTTTGGTCATACCGGCTATTTACATTTTTGGTAAATGGGGCAAGTTCATGGTAAAATTTTTTTATCTTGGAGTATTCATCATACAGGATTGTTGATTTCTATTTTTGTAGGATAGTCATCTATAATAACAACATAAATTTTTTTATTGTACCCATGTAACTGTAATCAGTTGTTAAGTTTTAAAGGTAAATTACTATTAAAAGGGATTTCATAGATTGGTGGTCATAGCGGTTATTTACATTTTTGGTAAATATAGCAAGTTCGAGGTGAACATTTTTTGTTTTAGAGAATTCATCATAGAAGATTATTGATTTTCCATTTTTGTAGGATAGTCACCTACACCACTAAAATCATACATTTTTAGTAATGTACTTATGTAACTATATACAATTTAACGTTACATTATTTAAGAAAAAAAAATTGTATCATGCAGAATAAAATATCATCATTGCTGATATACAACGAGGTCTTTGTTTTTATTGTTAAAGGATTTTTGTAATAAACAGTTCATCAATTATTTTCAGTAAGAATAATTTTAATTTAAATATAATCAAAACATAGATAAGTAAGTGACCTTTAAGAAGTTAATGGTGTGTACTTCTCTAAAATTTATTATTTGAAATATTAAATTTTGATTACTGTGTTATTTATATATTTTTTAAGACAGGGATATTTACATCATAATTTTGTCTATGAAATCCTCTAGTTATAGACAACTTTATTATGTTAAATTTTTAATAACAAGGGTACACCATGTCAATTTTATTCCCTATGGGAGGAGACATCTGCCTTTAAGACTTCTTATGGAAAAAATTTTACACATGTTAAACTTGAAGAGAACTTCCAATCAGCCAGCTCAACAATGGCGAAACGTGTTGAATGGCGGAAGAGAATGCTAATCTTTCATTTAAATACATTGTTAAACGAAAATGATTATAGAATATCTTGCATCGTTCCCAAAATAAACATGATTCAACTTACGATGACGAAATAGCCTGTCAATCCATTGATGAACTAGATGTAGAATAAATTAAAAAAGCAAGAACTTTTTATAAATAATTTTGCAATCGCTTTCTGTTCTCTTTCACACAAGGTCTTGCAAATCTATTTTTTTTTAGTGATTATTTTCCAAAATATTGATAAAATACACATAAGAGTGGGGATTTTAAGATAAATAAGGTCATTCGTCAAAACAGTAAACAATGAGAGAAACAATCAGTAACCTTTTTTTCACCAAAGTAATCATAACTTTGCTTTAAGAAAAGATTTTCCAATACAATCTTAGTTTGGTTTTTATGAATATGAATATGCGTATGACGCCGAACTTCTACATTATTTACTTCTCCTTGATGTCTAGCTTTATATAATGAAAACTTTGATATATGTGATTCAATTATTTAAAAATAAAAATCATGGTGTTGTACTGTACATTAAATGTTATGATGCATCAACAATTGAAATACCATGTCGAGTATTTGTTTGAGCCAGTGCATTGTAATTTGAAAAGCCATCATTCGGCAAATCAGCGACCTGACAAACTTTCAAGTTCTCCAAATTGCAACAACCCTGTTTTTCATGCGCCGCTCAGAATTTTCTCAATCAATTATGAACCTGGATTTAGAGATGTGTGGCGTAGTTGTATGCCTTTTGGTGTCTCAGCACCAGGTTGGCAAACTATTAAGAGAAGTGGTATGCACTTAGATGACTCAGAATCTCATAGCAAGACTAGGTGGGAAATGCTTTTCAGACTCGGTAAATGTCGTTACAACTTCTTTTCAGAAAGACTTCATTTCATACACTGACGCAGCGATAATAGGATGGCTGATCATATGAATGCGGAACAACTAGATGTACATCAGGCTTACGGATCTTCCTAGTGCAATGAAAGTGCTTCAGAGATTTTGTACAAGCAACGATATCTGATGAGGCATACTACCAGACACAGCCTTTTAGAACGCCTGCATTATCTATTATCTGGGAGGGCTTTTTTCAAGAGAGCCGTCTTAAACGAACGGTACGGACTTCAAACATGGAACAGACTGTGCTAGATGGTGTATAGGACAATACAAGTTCAAGTACACAAATTATAGTACATCATGTCGTTATGACCCGTTGCAGCGTCTGGAGGATTCTGTGAGAAAACGATGGGCATCCATAGTTCACCTTTGTTGCTGTTTATCATTTTACTTTTTAGTTGAAGTACATTTTGATCAATAAAACTTATGTTCACTAATGTGGTGTATTTTTTATTTCTAATGTTATTTGTGTACACTGCCGGGTAAGGAAAGAATTTCCAAACCTGTATTGCTATGTGATTCCGAGTTATCTAAGCGTTTCCTAACCCACTTGAAGTTTGTAGATCTGGTGCTGAAACATCTTATATATGCACATTTATTTCAATGTGATAATAATATTTATTAGGTCGTAATAAAGAAAGTTTGTTTCAATGTTAAAAAAGAACTTTAGAAATATAGAAGTTAATGGTAATTCATTCAAAAGATTTACTCAATTTCAATATTGTCTAATAGTACAATTTCCTAGAGTTGTTACTCATATAGATTTGTATCATTATTACTGATATAGATTCATATCAACCGAATCTTTTTTTCATTAGCGTAGAGCATGCTCACGGTATTTTCACACTTAATGTTCCTCGATTTCCATTCCCTGCGATCCCCATTCCCTGTCAATGTCACTGAACTCAAATGTCGTGCATTTATATCCCTGCATTCAAAACACTGCAGCTTCAAGGCACTAGAGTATAAGAAAAGATTGCCTTGTTTGCAAATGATAGATAATTGTATTATATGTTAAATTTAAATTGCATTCAGCTATAAAATATACATATGGAAACCTTGTGAGTTTTACTGTAAAATAATTTTATAATTAAGTACTTTGTTCGAAGTCTTTTAAATAAATTTCCATGGTCCCCTTTATATATACGTACATTAGTAAAAAAGTGTGTAGATCATCAATAATAAAATTGAAGTATTATGAGTTCTCTTGAATGATATTTTTTCTCATTGACAAATATCAAAAAAAAAGTTGGAGTTGTAGTAATTGCTCTATTCCGATAAAAAAAAAAAAAAAAGTAAAATGAATACATAGCTTTAATGTGTATAAGCCGAAATGTTTTAGAATTCTTTCTAAAGGTAAATTAAGGATCTGCTAATGTCGCAAAAAATGTATATTTTTCTTATAACCGCGATAAATTCCTGACAAATGCGGAGCAACCTTACTGTCAGAATATTCTATAAACGCGATCACCTGTAGTTTGAAATTTGTCTTATAAAAATTTCTATTTCCGCTCATCTTTCAGACAAAAATAAAATTCACAGAAAATAAGAACTATCAGAGACACCACAGATGTCATACAAGACAACAACTGAACGGAAACAATGTGCTAGCTTCAGATAGAGTTACCAGAATTAGAACTACAGAATTATAACTAATATTCCACCCGTCTCACCTTCTTGGTAACATTTTCACTCATGGCGACATGTTTAAAAGTTGCAGATTTTTTTCTCTTTCAGTTCGGCCTATATATGGGTTTTGAATTAGGGGTAAATTTTTGAAGAAAAGCACATTCTTGGCTTATATACTGATCGACTTATGTTCCGAAATATAGTATAAATAAATTTATGAAATCTGAAGCTTACAATTTATTCATCAATATCAGAAAAATAAAGCTGGCAATGTTCTAAAGAAGAAAAGTTGCACCTTTTGATAACAAAATGCTCCTTTTTACAGATTTAATACTGATAATAAATATAATATTAATTATTATTAATATTTTATTATTTAGTATTCTGTAATGTTTTTAAATCATTGAACTATTTGTGGTCTTACTTCGAAAAATTATATATAAGTAGAGAAATAAAATGTATGAATAGGTAATAAATAACTCATTCCCTGTCATTTGATATTTTCATCACTTAATTATTAAATAATAATGTACTCATAAAGGACGTAAAGATACATGTTCTGGAAAAAAAAAAAAAAAAACATGGAATATTTACTCGTTTTCAAGTTGCTATCAAGAAAAGATTTGGTTAACAATGGAAAATTACTTTTAATTTTTTTTACTTCTTCCAAAGGAACTGTTCTACTTAAATTCCAAAAATACCGAATTTAGCGAGAAGAAAAACCATTAAATGTTTTGATGCTGTTATAGATTAAGCTTTCGCACTCTTGCTTATTTATATTTATGATCACAACAGAAACAACTTTCTATAATTCTAATATCAAATATGCGGTTCTGTAATTTGTTTATTTCTTTTTTTTTTTTCAGCATCAGAATACACGTCTAGCACTCAACTTGACCTCAAATTACTTTGGGAAGCCATTTATTGTTGCAGAAAATGGTAAACAACCTTGGAAATAATTCAAAACGCTTATGAGAGAACAGGTTTAGTTTTGGAGGCTGTTTTGATTTTCAACGCATGTTTTACATACTCCGTGTCCATTCGTATCATCCTCTAAATCCATTAAACCCCACGATAATCTACTTTTTTTTTTTTAAATTATATCCTTTATCTAGAGTGAAACGTTAAGAAAAAAAAGGATTGGATTAAGAAGTTCTTGAAAAAGATGTATTCAGTTCCGATCAATAGTGAGGGGCTAAGTCGAAATTAACATACTTAATTTTTGAGGGAACTCCAACCATATCTTTTTTTTTTTTTTTTTTTTTTGTTGAACATCAGTGGGATCGTGTTCCACTTATATATGGCACGAAGAGCGCACTGACATTTGACGAGAGGTGAACATTGCGTTTTAGGGATAACTTCCGCGCAATTGCGTGTTGTATGGAAGAAAATCCAAAAAACTCTCACCAGGCAAGCTGACTATCGATGTGAGACCCTTTATTGGTGTTATTACAATTGCCATCGAGTCTACTTTTTCTATTAGCCAGTAACTGCAATGGGCGTCACCAGCGGACTCGAACCTAAGAAAACATGCACATTAGCTGCGTACTTTTCTACTAATTCACAAGTTGGGTAGTTGTTTCTAGAGTGTTGATAAGAATTGAGTTGGTAGAAAATATTATGGGTTCGATCCTCATTTTCATTTATCTAAAGCACTTAAAATATTAATTAATGTGCACTTTGGTAAAATGCTTTAAAAGAATAGATGCGTGGGTATTTTATACAATAACATAAATGCCAGTCATTTTCCCTTATGCAAACCTTGAGGAAAGTGTTACCTTCAATTAAAAGGTAATTATCCTTTAGTAATAAATTTGCTTAGTTTTGTAGAAAGAGTATTAAGGTGTAAATGCTGCTCGAATAAAAAATTTTGAATATTATATAAATAGCTAGATCCACCTATTTTATATAATTAATTATTATACGATCATTATAATAGTTATAAAAACGAAACAAACAAATTTGATATAGTAAAATGTTAGAACTAGTAATAATAATAATCATAAATTAGTGCATCATAAAAAAATCGTAAGAACTTTCAAATTGAATTTAAAAGACTTTAATTTTGAATTTTAAAAAACAATAAATAAAAAATATTTTCTTTAACAAAAGTTTTCAAACTTTGTTTATCTCATTCAAATATATACATTATTTAAAGGATTAATTAACATATCCACAACAAAAATAACATTAAAATAAATGTACGATTAGATTTAATATAGAATTCCTCAAAATTTTGAGTATCTGCTTTTTTATTATTTAATTATTCCTATCATATTCAATCCGATTAAAAAAATTTCATCTTGTAAATTTGAAATGTTTTCTATATATAGAATTTTAACGTTTATTTATTTTAGTATTTTTTAAATTGTTTAGTATTCCAGAAACAGTTTTATGAATGTTTTAATTTTAGCTTTAATTAAACAACTATACCTTTTTAAAAAAATATTCTCTTGTTTATAAACTAACATAAGGAACTAACAAAAGGAAACTATAAATGAAAAAAAAATTTCATTGTGAAACAATTCAGATATAGTATTAAAAATTATGAATAAATTAATAGTTAAATTGAATATCTAAGTAAAATTAAGAAAATAAATTTGAAACTTGTTCAATTAGTAATTTAAAAAAATATTTCAAAAAACACTGGTTTGAATATGCAATTTAGCTAGGGTTTAATTCTAATATTATTTATTCCCATTTGTTGTTGTTTTTTTCAGAATATTGGTGGGCCACGCGTTGTACTTATGTATGATACGAACAGCCCACCGATGGGCGATGAGAGCATGAATTGCCTTTCGGTAGAACTTTTACAGATAATTGCCCCTCATTTGCATATCGTATGGGAGAAAACCCGGAAAGTTTCCACCAATCAGTCTGACTGTCGCTGCAAGACGCTTTACACGCATTCCCATATATTTTACAAATCAGGCTTTCTTCTGTTAGTGTTACTCAATATCATAGAAATTTTTTAATTTAATAGAGGAGAAATTACGAATGTCGATCATAATTAATAGTAAAAAATAAGTTTCTAAGTACTTGTGGCCCAGTTACCTTTAAAAGTTAACCTCAGATAGGTAATGTCCCCGCCCCCTTCATACTCTGGCGGTTGTATGTTTGCGTTATAAAGGTTATAAAGTTACGCTTTCTAAATAAAGCTTTTGTACAAAAGAAGTACTTCCACTATGTAGAATTGGACGAATTTTCAATTTGAACGAATTAATTAGTTTACTACAAAAAAAGATATAATAAAGGTAAAAGGTATAAAAAAACAACTATAAAAGGTATAATTGTTTATTATAAGTACAAATGGTGTAAAGGTAAAAAATTAAATTTTAAATTATATTACATGGAAAATGAAACTATAGGATCAAAAGTAAAAATAAAAGCTTAGTTAACTAAATAACTCCATTTAACTAAATAAAGCCTATTTAGTTAAATGGAGATAGCTAAAAATGTGAAAAAAAATTGAAGATATAATGTGGGGTTCGTAGAATTAATTTTTCTACAAACCTATCATAACACTAAATAGTAAAAAAAAACATCCTAACATCTAAATAGTAAAACAAAACGCCTACAAAACTACTAATTCTAAAACGAGCAACTGTGATGTATAATTTCATCAGATTGTATACGTGCGGTTATTTCGATTTTTAAAGAGAATTTTACACGAGGCAATTTGCTGCTTAAAAACTCTTCTTTAGGTCATAGAATAAACCGCAATCATAATTATTGTTTATTTCATTCGCATCTTTATATACGTGTACCTTCCAAGTAAAACTGATGGATGAGTTAAATATTAAAACTAGTTCAAAGTAAAATTGTAAAAACATCCATTTAACTTTTCTTTTGAACTGAGGCTATTCTACATACTTCCTCAAGCGATGTAGATGATAATTTTTTATTTCTGATTTCTGAATGACCTCGAAAGCCGATATAGCTACCTGTAAACGGTAAAGTAACAAAACTGTTAAGATAATTTGTTCCGTTTGTCTATTTTTTAAGTCTTTTTTTTTTTCTTTCGTCTCGTATATCAGGATCAAATAAATATACCAGGGCAATAATCCTAATGGGAGGAAAAAAACGGCCGTTATTTTCGTATAGCATGGATAGATAATCCATAAAACTCCCACTGAGCAATCTTAGCGGATGAAAACACTTTGAAACGATACTCGCCAAATTTACTTGATTTTCAAAACAGTGAACGCAACGCACACCACCAACAAGAATTGAACTGGGGATTCATTTTATAAATGGGTTAATTCGTGTCCCTCATTATTGGCTTTGTTAGTCCTTCATTTCACCTATTTTTTACTACAATTCAAATATTACTTGATTGGTTAAAGCATCATTAAAAGCTTAGTCCTGGCTTAGATAGATGAAGTTACAGGTTTCCTATATGTTGTCTATTACGGTACAGTAACTGGCATCATTTAAACTGACGCATACTAGACAATATTTTACTATAATTTGACTGACAAGATATAGAGGTTTTTCGTTTTGTTTCGTTTGGATTTGCCATTTCATTTGTAGGCCTATTTGAGTTAACTTCTGTTAAGACCTCCGGGGATACCTCAATTTACATATGTTGCAACAGTGACAAATGGAAATAGGAAGTTGTCAGAAAATTAGCATATTTTATGGGCCAATGCTTAACGCAGACAATCCCATGGAAAAAATTGCCCTGTTCTTTAAGCTACAAGTTACTTTCTCCAATAAATATATGTCTTTTAAGATATAAAACACATTGAAATTAAGTTTTATATAAGCTACATTATAACTGATGCATGAATTATTGTATCAACATAAAATCTACTCCGAAGAGAAGGCAGAGAACAAATTGCATCGTAAAAAAAATTGACTCCTGAATAACAAAAGGTATTCTTTTAAATTCTATTCTATGCAAACATGAAGAATTGTGACAGACAAAGATTTATCGTGTATAAATGCCAACATATATTTTATAACCGTGAATGAGTGAGTTAATGGAAAAATTAAAGGATTCACGCGTGTAACTATAACCTGCGAAATATCGTGGCTTATAAAATGAAGGCAATAAGAATGATGCTTTAATTGTCTTATTACACCAAAGATAAACCAAGCATTAATTTACTGAAGTAGCATTATTTTTAATCTTCACAATGAGTTATTAGTGACGCATGAAGTTAAACCCAGGAGAGATCTGAAGGCACTCACACTGGAAGATGCTTTACCCAGAATCCGAACCGGAGCGTTCTGCTCTATTCGCTGTGCCAATCAGAAGGAAAGCAAAGCAAGTATAACAGGCAATATAAATCGAGAAAATATCACAACAAGATATAACAATATGTTTATGAAATCATTCAAGTGGTAATTTCGATTTCTAATGAAAACAATTCCACTTGACTGCTTTCTACAGAGCATGCTGATTAAATAGCACTTTCTTAGAACCGTAGAGCATGCAAGAGTAAAGTTTGCAGTGAACAAGAGAAACGATTCTTTTAACCTTAGATGTTTGGTGAGGTTCTTTTCTTGAAAAAAAAAAAAGTTATTCCAAAGGAGAAAAATTATCGTAGAATTAAAGCATTTCATTCTGTAATTACTGAATCATTTCGTAGGATACATATATATCCTACTTAAAATATATTTAGAGTAGAAAATGAATTATATTTCCATAGCATTTACAATACTGTACATCAAGGTAAATTGTAAATTACAGGAAAACTTGATCTTATTGAATATATAAATGGTTTTTTGTCTAGAATACAACATGAATCGGTCAACTGCCTTAAAGTAATCCGTGAAGCTTATCAACTAGAATCTCTATCGTGATTGCTATTTGCATAGATTTGCCTCATTTACAAATTAATATGTATGCAATATTTTAATGTATCCTGCAATATTTTTACTATTTCAGGAATTACCTACTTGCTTGTATACGATATTGACTTTCTAGACTTTAAGTAGTATTTTATGATCGTATTTGTAATATTTTGCATAAATAAACTCATGAAATTAAGAACAAAAAAGGAGAAAATGTACGTGGTATACTTTCAACACTATTTAGTATATAATAGATCTTTACAAAAGAGGCAAAATGCTTGAAGAGAAGTATATCGTTTCAAGTCTATTGCTAATCAATTATACCGGCTATTGCATTGGATAATCTCAAGGCATTATCAGTATGGGAATCAGTAAATAAAAAACGATATTAATTGTTTTTCAGTATGAAAAAAATGATTCTCACAAATATACAGATTCAAACAATAGATAGATTAGCTACATTTTTAATATTTTATTTTTTATAACGAAACTATGAATGACGTCAACCTACCTACCATTGAAAAAAGAATTTTTTTTTTTCATGGCTAACGCATTTTCAGAAATTTTCTTTTTTACCTTACCTTTACCTTTTACCTTACCTTCTTTACCTTTATTTTTCTCTTACCTTAGAATTTAGAATTAAAAAAGGAAATCACTACTCAATAAAATTTAATAAAATTTTTAAACAAAGTATCCAGAAATTTTGCAACAATGCATTTCGTGTTGAAATATTTTTAAAAGAAAACAAGAGATAGAAACCTGAACATTATTTCCAAATTTTCAAAGACTACTCAAAGCATTTAACGACAAATTACAAGTCTTATGGATCCAAGATAAAAGCTACTCCAGCGTGTTATATAAATGAGTAACAGCAATTTACCAAAATTGACTTCGCGGTCAACTTGCCGGAACTATTTCAATACCTACAATATAAACAACAGATCATTTTTACAGCATTTACAGTTACGTAATTACAACTTAACGTTAAAAAGCGCAACAGTGCTGTGTGATTTCATCGAATCACGCACGTGATAGTTTCAGTTTCTAAAAGCAGAATCCCGTCACAACAAGCTCGTAGTTCCGTTATAAGAATGACGAAATCACAACGTCAGTAACTGACAGATTGAACATTAGTTATATTTCTCACGTGATTTCTAGAGAAGGGATACGAGAGAACTTGAGGAAGGAGAATCGAAGTGTGACCTAAATCTGCCGAAAAGAATTTAGGTCACTTGTTTGGCCCCTGCCCGATCCAGATCTAGTTTCGATGACCGGTCCCATAGGTGTTAATACAGGAACGATGCAGCACCTTCGGTTTCGTTACGAAATTTTGCAATTTTAGGAAGATGGATGAGACAATGGATGAACATCTCAAGAGGGGTTCTCTTTGCGCAAGGAGTTTTCTCTTCAGGAGTATGTTTACGAAGTTGCATGTCTGCCTCTATAGGATTTACAACGATTACTTCTGTTTTGTTTATTATGTAAATTCATAATTTGTTTTCTTCCTCGTTCTACCATCTCACCTTTTGTTGTGCTTATTCCCAAAAAGCGTGTTTTCTAATAATTCTTTTTTTTTTTTTTTTTTTTTTAAACTTTGAAGGTTATCGTAAAAGCTTGATTACTTCTTGAAAAGTTGTATTGTTCAGTTTTATTTGTAGAGGGATTGCTTAATTTGATTAAAATGAAAGCTTATTTCATTGAGCGTTGTTACATTACGCAAGCTTTGTAGTTCGGTAATTTCAGGGCAAAGATGATATACGATATCAGAAGTTAGCAAGTGAACCTTTTGAAGAACATCGAAAGATCTTAGATTTGTTTAGTTTGGTTTGTCGCTCTACTGTCATCTTCTACGCAAGAGGGCCAAACAGACCGGGTTTACCCACTACAAACATCCACGGCACCGCCGGGACTCGAACCCGAAACCTGTGGTACCGAGCGCCAGAGCGCTAGCCACTCGGTCATTCAGGCCCCGAAAATGTTAGGATGCAATTAACAACTAATTTAAAAAAAAAAAAAAAAAACCTGGCATTTACTTTTCTTATTAGTGCATGCAGTTAATTAGAGTAATATTAATTTTCTGTGTTATCACCAATAGATTAAATAGTTTCATAGCAATTGCCACATGACTACAAAAACCGCAAACTACTGCAAAAAAAAAACCGCAAAAACTACAACAATACTGAAAAAAAATTAAAGCAATTGTTAGTAGTAAAATATAACGAGACTACAGTCCTACTGTTTACAAGCAATTGTGGTTTTCTTTGGGGGAAAGGAATTTATACATTAGTGGGTCATTTAATCATATCACAAACATCTCACTGATCGTCGATGAAAGGAGAAAAAAAATTGCCTTCTAAGAATAGGGATAGTTGCCCTAATTTGCGAGTTGTATGGGAGAAAACTCGGGAAACTTTCACTGAGTAGTCAAACTGTTCGTGCACACTAGCTTCTCACATTTCCATTGAGTCACTGACAGTGTTAGATTATCGTATTAGTGACTCAGAAACCATTCGGTGACTCATCAATAATAGTCATTTAGCCACCAAATAGTGGAGTGGTGAAATTTCTCTTTAGTACAATGATTTACTATTATACGCAAGTGTCCGATATATAGTAATAATGCAATTATAACTAACTCAAATTTCTGGCACTACAATCCATGTTGGACTATGGCCGCCTGCCTACAAGCAGATTCTAAAACAGGAGATGCTTTCTTTTTACGGGTTGGGTTGTCAGTCCTACGCCCAACGCTCTACAGTCATATTAGAACGGGACTTACGGTTTAAAGTGGATATATCATAATATATATCAATTTATAATGTTTATTTATGTTGTTAACTCTATTTTAAAATAATTGTTTATTTAATATTCATTATTATTTTTTGTATTTAAAAATACTATTCTATGTAGGAGTCAACAGTTTTCACTTTGTTGTGATTGGAATTAAAAAATATTAAGAATCCCTGCACAAGACAAAAATCTCAAAAGTTTCTTTTGGTGCAAGGAATTTGCCTTCAAGAGTATGTTTTTGAACTTTACTCTAATCTTCTACAGGAGTTGCTTACATCTTTTGTATTTTCTTTATGCAAATGGCGAATGCCTTTTCTTCCTCATTCTATCACCTCTTTTCATGATGCGGTCTTTTTTTCAAATGCTCATTTCCTCCGAATTTGACTGGAGGGGGATCATAAAAACTTGCCCATTTCCTTTTAGAAAAATTATGTTGGTCAGTTTTTAAAAGCAAAACTAGTAGGCTAATTTAATTTTAAAAAGATTGCTGAACTATAAAAAATATCTTTAATTAGATTTGTTTCCTTTCAACGCCTTTCGCTAAACTCTTCAGTCACGCAAATGTGTTTGTTTGTAAGAAATAAATACTTTTACTTTTTATGTATTGTCGCAGATGGTTCTCGACAAAATACATTCTGTTTTTATTTGGAAAGACCGAATATAACACTTTAGCAAAAAAATGAGGTTAAATCAACTTGCTATTCCATTTCCTTTTACTAATTATGTCAGAAACTGATTGATTAGACGAGAAACTCAATTTAAATAGATGATTTTATCTTTATTTAAATTTATTCTTAATATTTTAGTTACGACTTAAAATGTATTTAAACTTTAGGAATTATAATAATCCCAAATAGTAATATTTTATTACTTCGAATTGATTTTAATCTATCAGTCATTTCTAAATAAATTATATTAATTAACTTTCTAGAACTCAAGCAGAAGCTGTTTTGCGATTTTTTCTGAATTTTTTCACCCTTGAGGCTGAAAAAAATCTTTTTATATGTCTGCATGCATATTTCTATGGCACATCAGTAATTTAATACACATTACTAATTACGTCTAGAGAATTGCCAAAAGACACAGCACATTTATCTAGTTGTTTTCCTTAATGCCACAGTAGAAAACCTACAATTTTAAGTATGAATAAAAAATGAATTCTCTTTTAAACTGGTTGCCATAAATTTTAAATTCTCTCTTAAATTGAAGACGAAGAGCCCCTGGTCGACCATAAACCTCAACCGACGAAGCTCACGTCCAAAAAATTAAAGATTTGGTGTTTGCAAACCATGTATTTACAATTAGAGACCTTGCTTATGATGTTGAAATTTCAAAAGGAACGGTCAATTTCATTTTGGGCCTCAAACGCGTCAAATATCGATTGGTACCGAAAACACTGAATGCGCCAACTCACACCGCATTGATTGTTCGTGACTTTTTCGCCAAAAATGAAACCCATATCGTTCCACCACCACTGTATTCACACCGTGCGACTTCTGGCTATTCCCTCAACTCAAAAGAGCATTCCGAGGACACCGATTTGAGTCGATTGAAGAGATTCAACATGAATCGCCGCGCGCTTTGAAAGCCATCCCTGCCGATGACTTTTTAGCATGCATTGAGGATTGGAAAAAAAGTTGGCGTAAGTGCATTGTGCCCGGAGGGGATTACTTTGAAGGAGATGAAATAAATTTGGAAGAATAAATAAAGAGTTTTTAAGCAAAAAATAATTGGTCTTACTTTTTGGACATAGTTGTAAGCCTACAATTTAAAGTATCAATGAAGAATGAATTCTCTTTTGAACTGATTTCCATAAATTTCAGATTCTCTTGTTATCAATCTCAGGCAGTAGAAAAATCTTATCCGAGAGAGTCAGTATATCGGTTGGTCAAACTTATCTCGCAATGAAGCAAAAGAGGAAGTAATTCAAATAAAATAAATATTCTATGTTCTTATAAATTAAATTACTTTTTCCTTCTATATCTACTGGATATTTTTAGAGATAAGAGAAAAAAAAAAAAAAAAAAGGAAGAACAGTGCTGGGGAATTAAATTTATGGGAAGACAAACGACTCTTCCTTGTTTTGTTAAATACTTACCGGAAAAATTAATGATTTGTGTTATTTGCGTTGAAATACACCGACTTGTCAGTCACTATTATAGATCAATATGTCACTGAAATAATTATACTAATTTGAATACAAGGGAATTTAATTTTTTTACTGAAATTGATAATCTTATGCTTCAAAATAAGTGTCATATAACTAGTGGTATAAGGTCAAAAGAAATAATTACATATTATAAACTTTTTGAAAAAGATATTTACAATCGTCTTTTTTACAACTATTCTTAGTACACAGATAACCTCCGTATATTTTGACATTTCTACAATATGATTTCGTATTAACATGGTTCAAGAATTGAGAAAATGTCCTATAGCATAGCTCTGTTTACTATTGTTTACTTAACTTACGACGGAGAAAACAGTTGCGCATAATAATTTTAAAGTAAACGTTTTTCTAAGTTATAAAAGGCAAAAATAAATAGCTTCTTTAAAAATCGCTACTGTATTGTTTGTTTAAAAATTACTGTAGCACTATTCACTTACAAATTTGGGGAAATTTCCTATAGCATAGCTCTGTTTACTATTGCATACTTAATTTACCACGTAGAAAACAGTTGCGCATAATAATTTTAAACTAAACGTTTTTCGAAGTTATAAAAGGCAAAAATAAATAGCTCCTTTAAAAATCACTGCTGTATTATTTCTTTGTATTGTTTCTTTAAAAATCCCTGCTGTATTGTTTCTTTAAAAACCACTGTAGGATTATTCACCTACAAATTAGGGGAAATTTCTTATAGTATAGCTCTGTTTACTATTGCACAGAACTTAAGACGGAGAAAACAATTACGCATAATAATTTTAATAATATTAAAGTAAATGTTTTTCTAACTTATAAAAGGCAAAAATAAATATTTTATTTAAAAATCGCTGCAGTATTGTTTCTTTAAAAATCACTGTAGCACTTATTCACCTACAAGCAAAAGATCGTCATTCATGCATATTATTGTATGAGGCAAAAAGCATTTTTTTTACATAAAAAGCATTTTTAAGTTTGCTACATATTGCATGAAACGGATTTACTTAATATGCACAACATTCAACAACGAAAGAATCAAAGTAATATAAAATCTGACGAAATATTTTGGAAATGAATCATTCGACTCCCTATTTATCTTTTACATAACATTTTTTTTTTCCAAAATAACAATATTTTTTTATATAAGAAACTGTACACGTATAATCAATGTATCATACATAAATATATGACAATTTTTTTAATATTAAATATCTTATACCTCGATTTAGTGTACAGATAATCCCTGTAAATGTATGCGATCCGGAAAATATTATTCGATAGAAAATAAAAAAAAAAATTGCACCATTAATCAGATAATGTAATAAATAATATTGTATGTAATGTAATAAGGATATAATGCACAGGTATAATGTAATAAGTAATATGTTCTTATAATTTTAAATAAGATAAAATATGCAACCCTATTAGAATGCATGCAAATGATCATAACATCGCTAATGCATGTGTATGAGATAAAAAAAAGTTATGTTCTATGTGTATGGGAAATAATACTTTTTTATAAAATGATTTATTTAATAAACAAAGGTTCACAACATCATATTCTGTGTGGATTGAAGCATAAAAATAATAGACTTAACAAATTTCAGATGACATTATATTATAATATCAGTTATTTTACACTCATGTCCATCAATTAAGGATAATGAAGTTCAGGCAAAGAAAGAGACAGAAGCAAAACAAATTTGACTTATTTGTAAAGTCTATTTATTAAACAAAAGGTAAAGAGCAAAAAAGATGCTATATGTTTGACATAATTAATAAAAATTGCGATTTTTACTCCCTGGAGCAAATTTCAAAAAGAACCTATTTACAAAAAACAGTATAACATGGTTAGTATGATGGTTAATAGGGAGTATGTCTCCCGGACGATGCAATACAGGCCTTACAAAGCCTAGGCATGCTGAGTATCAAATTATCAATCTGATCTTGGGGAATATTACACCACTCATCAAGCAATGCCCTCCGAAGTTCCGGTTGACAGGTGGGAGGGGGTTGACCGGCTGCAATTCGTCGGCCAAGCATATCCCACACATGCTCTATTGGATTCAAGTCCGGTGAGTATGCTGGCCAATCCATACGGGTGATATCCTCCAATTGAAGGCATTCGTCTACAATGTTTGCACGGTGAGGACAGGCGTTGTCATCCATAAACAGAAATTCAGCACCCATGGCGCCCCGAAACAAACGTACATGTTGTTCCAGAATGATATCCCGATAGATGTGGCCTGTCATCGTTACACTCTGAACATGCAGGTCAATTCTGGAACCAAGAATAATTCCTCCCCAAACGAGCCATCCTGCACCACCGTAACGGTGTCATTCAATGGTGTTCTCTTGGTGGTAACGGGTACCTGGCGCTCTCCATATGAAAGTCCGGCGAGAATCAGACTGCAAACTAAACCTGGACTCGTCGGAAAACATCACACAAGACCACTGTTGCGGTGTCCACAAGACATGCTCTCTACTCCAGGTTAATCGCAGGCGACAGTGAGTTGCGGTAAGTGAAACACATCTGACAGGCCTACGAGCATATAGACCAATGTGCCCTAAGCGTCTGTACACGGTCTGCCTTGAAACTGTCGTACCGGTAGCTGAAGAGAGCTGACGAGACAGGTCTGATGCTGTGCTCCGTCTGTTTCTTTTGGCAGTAACTGCTAAATACCGGTCCTCATTCGGCGTTGTAACTCGGGGGCGCCCTGTGCTGTAACATCTACTCACATTAACATCAACTTGGAATCGTTGTCAAAGCCTGGAGATGACACTCTGGGCGATTCCAAGTTCCTCGGATACTTCCAGGTGGGTACGTCCACATTACAGTCGTCCGATAATCAAATGCTTCCTTTGTGCCATAACTATGCGGTTATTGCACTGAATTGCTTTTAAAGCGCTTGTGAACAATTTTACTTCTTTGCCACCATTCCTTATATACCCCTCTCTTACACTCTCGTCATTGTGACGTACTATCCGCGCCATCTGGTGGTTTTCTGTAATTTGCATATTCTTCTTCAAGATGTGTATGATAATTCTACAGGTGAAATTTTTATTTTAGAGTTCAATTTCTGTGAGATTCTGAATTATCCTTAATTTATGGACATGAGTGTAGAAGAAATTTCGATATCAGTTATTTTAGAAGAAAATTCAATATTAGGTATTTTAAAAGAAAATTCAATACCAGGTATTTCAATGCCAGTTATTTTAAAAGAAAATTCAATATCAGGTAGAAAATCAAATAGAAGAAAATAATAAATTACTAGATTTCAATATCAATTTTTGTACTGCATATTATAAAAATCAATTAGACGCGTGTCGAAAGCAATTCTGTTATGAAAGCAATATAAAGGTCAGAAATAATGTATCGACATTATTTTTAATAGCAATTATTTAAAAAACGGATTGTAATTAATACCAAATATTTCTTCACCTTAAACTTTAAACTAGTTTTAAAACTGCAGCTTGTATAATCCTGTTTCGTATCAAAGCCGAAATGAAAACAAAAAGTTCAGCTTTAAAAAAAAAAGGTAAACTTCACTTCAGTAACTAATCACTGACCATGTGTGCAACGTTCAAGTCCACAACGCGTGACTTAAAGTGCCTAAAAAAAATTGATATGCCTGAACATTTTTTTCCGTCAGACTTCGAAAATTATCCATCCAAATCAAGCATAGGAAAATGGCTGCTTGGCTGGAATTATCCAACCGGGTTGCAAACATCACAGCAAAATGGACGACGTTCCGGGTCAAATCTTTAATTGTGGGAACAATTATCCAGTGAAGCAGAGAATCCCGTATGGAACTGAATATTGTTTTGCATAACAAAAAAACTATCTCTTCATGTTAGGAATCATGATTATGCATAAACAGACCCGTCTCGGTAAGACCATTTTAGATCAATTTCACTTTGTTATGGAACCACAATGGACACAGCGGAATGTGACGCTATTCATCACAGCATAAATAAATTAAAAAATAGATTTGACGCTATTCATCAGAATATAAATAATTTCAAAAAAAAAAAGGAAAAGAAAAAGAAATGATTAATGCGCTCGGTAACAGTCCAGTGAGAATTTGTCTAGCTTGTTTTTACTTTTATATTTATATATTTTTTTAAGTTCTTAGAAAATATCATACTTTTTTAGATTGTTTTTTTAGAATTCACAGAGGAAGTTAAAAAAAATTGTTTCCGAAAAAATTTGTTGATTTGTGTAATGTTCTGGTCTGGTGATTCTTTGAACCTGTCATTAGCAGCGTATTCTTCTTGTCTATTTTTTTTTTTTCTCTCCAGAAACAAAGCAGTAGGATGGGTAAAATTAGTACACGAAACAGGCTCTTTAATTTAAAAAATAAATAGTGGACATATATTGCCTTTTCGCTGTAAATAAAAACAGTGGAAATGTTTAGTTCAGTGAATTTCTCTCGCCTTGAATTCAGTAACCCTTTTGAAAACTGCTGAAATTACTTTTAAGAATGTTATTCGAACTGAAAAAATACAGATAATTTGAAATAATTATCATACCATTATATCAAGGATTATTCGAGGGCTTATTTCAGATGAGAAAAGATTGTTCTTAGATGAGGAAAAATCATTATCTTGTTTTTATTTTACCGCAAATTAAATTTATAATTTCTCTTACGAATTTATTCAATAAATTATAAATATTATTAGCTATACCTACGATTACTAATAGAAATATTGAAATGTTTTCATCGTATAAAAATTTAATTTAAGATAAACAACAACAGTGGGCGCTTTGACAAATTTTGATAGTCAAATTTAAAGCACGTTGGATTGTATGTTGTAATATATCAGTATTTAATAAACCTTCAAAAAGAATCACGCGTCTAATTACTATATAACGTTGTTATATATATATATATATATATATATATATATATATATATATATATATATATATATATATATATATATATATATATATAATATATATATATATATATATATAGATATATCTATAGATATCTATAGATAGATCTAATATTGAAATCTATAGATTTTCATCTATCTATAGATAGATATATAGATAGATAGATAGATAGATAAGATAGATAGATAGATAGATAGATAGATTAGATAGATAGATTAGATAGATAGATTAGATAGATTTAGATAGATAGATTAGATAGATAGATTAGATAGATAGATTAGATAGATAGATCAATAGATAGATTAGAAGATAGATTGGATTAGATTAGATAGATAGATTAGATAGATAGATTAGATAGATAGATTAGATAGATAGATTAGATAGATAGATTAGATAGATAGATTAGATAGATAGATTAGATAGATAGATTAGATAGATAGATTAGATAGATAGATTAGATAGATAGATTAGATAGATAGATTAGATAGATAGATTAGATAGATAGATTAGATAGATAGATTAGATAGATAGATTAGATAGATAGATTAGATAGATAGATTAGATAGATAGATTAGATAGATAGATTAGATAGATAGATAGATAGATAGATATAGATTAGATATAGATTAGATAGATAGATTAGATAGATAGATTAGATAGATAGATTAGATAGATAGATTAGATATAGATTAGATAGATAGATTAGATAGATAGATTAGATAGATAGATTAGATAGATAGATTAGATAGATAGATTAGATAGATAGATTAGATAGATAGATTAGATAGATAGATTAGATAGATAGATTAGATAGATAGATTAGATAGATAGATATTATAGATAGATAGATAGATAGATAGATAGATAATAGATAGATAGATAGATAGATAGATAGATAGATAGATAGATAGATAGATAGATAGATAGATATTATTTTATACATTTAAGAACGTTATTCTGAAAAAGGTGGCTTCTTACACGACAACGAAATATGACTAATGAATGGATACCTACTTTAAATTAATGAACACTTACTTTAAGTGAATTAAGTTGCTATTAAGTAAAAAGTATTATATAATAAATTTTTACCATAATTAAAAATTATTATGTTGTACTAATTCATGGAACTAAAATTTAAAATGATGATGTTAGCAATTTACATCATCTTATTTTAAAATTTGACTTCAATGATAAAATTTTTTTCACCTTGATTTTAAGAACCGTTTTAGAAAAGTTTTCACTAAAACTTTTTAAAAACAATCTATAAATTAAAAATATATATAATCCGAAATAAATACTGTTCATTAGAGAAATGCATGTACAACTAGGCATACAACTAGGCATGTGTATGCATACACAAAAAGAAGTTCTGCTCGTATAATTAAAATGATTTATTAAATAGAATTATGTATGTACATTTTCAAGAGACCTAACCTTACTAATTGGAGAAATTTTATTTGTAGAAAATTCGAATGATGGTATTAGACTCCTAATTATTTATGCTACGCTTTGCAAAATTTTAATACAGAATTTGCAAGGATAGTATTTTATTTTTTATATCATTAATATTATATATTTACACAAATAAAGTAATATTTACTTAAAAATATCTGTTATTGCATTCTGAAAAAGGTTTAAAAAATTAAGAATGGGTTTATCAATATATTTATTATATATGAGCACTACTTTAGGAAATTTGAATTATGTTTAGTTATTTATAAAGTCTTAAGAATCTGAAATGCACATATCCTTGGAACGTTTAGGGACTCTTTATGCATGCAAAAGCATATTTTGACTGTAACGTTCAATAACAAAAAAGAAACAGCTCATTTTCCCAATTAAAATTCCCTCATTTCCCAAATTTTCCCCTTGCCTACTGAACAAGCCAGAAAGTGACATTTACATATTTTTAGAATTTCTAGAATTTTCAACAAGAGTGGAGTTTAAATCTATTTATGCATGTGCTTACAAAATAAGAATTATATTTTGTGGCTACGGTGAAGAAAAAAAAAGTTTTCAGTTATAAAATATTTGATTGGTATACAATGCTGTTGCTGTTGTTAACTACGGCTTTATTGGAACTCAATCCATACAAATTTAGCCACTTATCATAGAAACAAACAGAACACATAATGTAGCAACCATTATATTGGAGGGCCAGAGAAAACATGTCCTGATTTCATGGACTTTTATTATGGAGCTTCTAGCTTTTTAAATGTTTATCCTTAGAACATTTAAGTTGTTTTTAACTGTTTTTAAGGCCTTTTGGTCGTTTTTGTTAAAAATGTCTGGTCTTTTTCCGTTGTAATTTGGATTTATAATTTTGTTCTATTTGTTTCTATGGTAAGTGGCCAAATTTGTAAGGATTGAGTTCCAATAAAGCCACAGGCAACATCAATAGCATATAATAATTTCAATAAAAATGTTAAAGAATTTTAATTCGAAGTAGTCTAAATTTTAAATTAAATCAATTTAGAATTTATATATTAAAATGACTATTTAAGGGAAAAAATTCAATAATAAGGGTAATGTTACTCGCGTCCCGTGACAACCTTAAGTCGCACGTGCCTCATGGGTGGTGCTAGATGAGTAACTACTAGAGCTATGGGTACTTGACCCCGGAAAAATGAATGTCAGTCATCCGAACTTTAAGTTGAAGTTCATGGAAACGAAAGATCAGGTCTTCTGGTATAAAATATTTTTTTGTTTGCATTAAAAATGAGTCAAATGTATTAAATGAACCGTTTGAAAATAAAAACAAATAACAGCCAAACATGTGGTTCTGTCACATGCATTTTAGGCTTCTTAATTCGAAAATATCAGCCAGAAGTTAACCGTTAATGCCCATTCATAAAACATCTACATTATACCAGTCAGGGAATGTTTCAATTATAAATTTATCATGAATATAGCCTTTTGAACACAATAGCATTTAATAGTTAAATATGAACCTTGTTAACTCTCAGTTCTCAAACTGAGACAATAACTAATAAGAAATACAATGTTTTTTTTTTTTTTTTTTGTAAATTTTTTTTTATTTCACTTATATTAATTTTATTATATCAAAGTAAAATCAGATAAAAAAAAAAAAAAAAGATTGTTTGAAAGAAAATTATCAGTCGCAACATATACTAATTCTTCACAGTTCAACGCGATTAAATACGGAAAACATCTCGATGGAAGAGGTGTTTTAGAATTCTTTTTACAATTAAATGCTAATAATCTTTGAATTACTTATATTTAAAAGCTAGAAAACTGGATGACAATTAGAGTGTGAAAGAACTGTGAGAAAAATAAAAATTCTCAACCAATAGAAAGAAAAGAGAAGTATTTGATACAACCAGCTACACCTTCATCTGGCAATTAATGAGAAGTAAAAGCATGCTGAATCGTTTTTGGCATAAAAAAATATGAAAATTAAAAAAAAAGAATGAAAGCTTTTCTTATGATCTGACATAAATATATTTGCTTTTCTTTCATAAAATATAGAAATTAAAAACAAGCATCATAAAATTATTCTTATTCGCAGAAAATTAACTATATAAGCATTAGATATTACATAGTTGAATATCAATAATTTCGTATTTTCAATTTCATATTACCCCAACCCAGGAAAAATATAAAAAAAATAGTATATTAATTTCATTTAATGTCCTTGCAGTCTATTTTGAGTTTAATTTCTTATCTGCTTCCCTTGCAATTTCAAAGCCTATTCAAACTTTTTATCGATTTTTTTGTGTCGAAATAAGTGAAATTTTTCAACAAAAGCGTAATCAAAAAACTTTCCGTAATTTTCACAGCCAACGCAAGATTTGAGCATTCTCCGATTTCCAACAACAAAAGTAAAGGTGAAAATAATTGCACATTTCTTGATTTTTTTCAACAAAAGAAAATATCCCATTCTATTCGATTCATCAAAAGTCAACACAATACAATTTGAAAATCGGGAAATATGCAATTATGGAAACATATGGCATAGATTTAGCTCCTCTATTATCAATGAACACCAAAACTTATTTTCAATGTGCCGATTTCCTGTTGATGATGTCCGAAATTTATTTTATTGAAAATATTTCGTCGTGTCATAGAAAGATTTTTGAAGATTTTCCTGTTTTTAAATTTTTGAATAGCTTACTTGTAAAAGAATGTCAAAAATCAAAAAGTATCCATTTTGCAAGAAAGAAGAAAGAAAAGGTAAAGCTTCAGTATACTGTCCTTCAAAATTAATTGTCAAATAACGCAACTCAATGCTTAATTCGGCAGCTACTTTTGCAATATTTTTCCTGCAATATAAAATACAAGTAATATTGAATTTACGAAATAAAATGCAAATTGTTTTTCAACTGTGCCACTTTTCTTGCATATAATCGATATATTGATCAAAAAGTATTCAATAAAAGAATAAGCGGAATTACTTATTCTTTCCTAATTTCAGAAGATAAAAAATAAGTCACTGAAGTAAATCAACATCAGATATATTTTTAATTCGTTAATCACGGCTAAAAAGGCCGGTAGAAATTCAAAAATTCATTTTTCATGACCGAAGAAGGTATTTTGTTTATAAATGCAGTTATTCATTGACTCAATTGCAAAGTATTTACCGATTATTTTTAAGAATCCTTTTATTGATATTGTAATTGAAAATTTAACCCTCGTATTTATTTCTACATATCACAGAACTAATGCATATTTAAATGCTGATTAATAAAGGTCTTTTAATATAGAGAAAGTTGTTTTCCTCTACGTTTTGCATAAAAATTTTTTAATGAAAAATTAAATATTTTCACTAGGATTTCTTGAGAGGCTTCTTTTACCATAACAGCTGAAATGTCAGATTTTTTGCAAGGATTTCTTGAGAGGCTTCTTTTACCACAACAGCCGAAATATCACATTTTCACCCCCAACATATTTCGCGTAAGTTTATAAAAATGAATATTCAAGATTAAAATAGTTATCTTCTGATAGTTTTTATTTTTACCTTACCTTATTTTGTGTTATTTGATTTTTATAGACATAGATGATATGAGTAAATGTGCTTTTGTGTCGAAATTGAGTGTTAAAATTCATACATAAGATACAAAATAATTAAGTTTCATCTTTAAATCACTCAAATAAAAAAATTTTAAAAATTTTTTTGTATTTATTTATTTTATATTTTATACTCCATAAATTTTATGCCGAATCAATATACATTATCGATTTACTTAGAATAGATTAATTTATTATGCATTACCTTATTATAAGTTTATTATAATCAATATAATAAATTTAGTGTAGATGAATTTATTATGCATTACCTTATTATAAGTAAAAAATATTTTGGATCAATATTTGGATAAATTCTATATGACAGAATACAGAATATGAAATACTTTTATTTATATTTTTCAATCAAACTTACTTTTTTTTCTTATCATATCATAATTGCCTCATTTTCAAACTGAAATTAAGGCAATCGAGTACTCACGTGATTAACCTAACAGGGATTCTCTTATAAAGATATCTGATTCATTAATCCTTTATTGAAGTCTCTGTGCATGTTTGCGGCGAATCCACTGTAAAATTTCCTCTAAAGCGAAAGTGTTTTATGTGGCCCACCCGGGGGCTACAATGATGGGGTCAAATATTCGAACATAGAAACCTGAGCCATTAATACAAGGTTAAAGGCTTTAGGCCATTTGGGATGTTACTGACCTCAGAGAACGGTGTATCTACTAAGGAATGGGTACAATTCCTTCTAGACTCATAAGTAAACAAAGTAGTAAAGTAGTATAGATTTATTGTAAAGCAAGACCAATAGTAGTTCGATAAATCTGCTGAACTCAAATCGTTAATCCGATCATTAACGAAGGAAACGTTTTGTTAAACTCATTCTAGCATAATGCAATTAATATTATCAAAATAAAGCACGTTATTTATATGCCTGAAAATATTAAGCATTTAAAATACGTGGGATTTTTAAGTATCTTGGGCATTATTTAAATAAATGGTAATATTAATTATTATTTCTTTTAAAATAATTACATAGCTTACATTTTTCTTAAGCAAATCCTATTTTATGGAACTCCCAAACACCTGCAGCTAGATTCTGAACATAATGTCAGTTGAAAGTTCCCAAATTTTTCTCAAATATTTAAGACAATATTTGAACGTTGTCAAATAGTCTAAATTGCAGTATTTTTTGAAACAATTAATAATAATAAATCAATTTAATTTAACATTTATTACTATAAACAACAAAAGCAGTTGCTTAATTGAAATAATACAATTAACAATAAATGAAAAACTGAAATATATTCCAATATTTACCCAACTTTTGAATCAGTAGTAGACTGCTTAATGGAAAAAAAAGGCTGCAATGACTCAGATTATCCCATATCAAGTGCAAATGATGCAATTTCCGCAAAAATCATTTCGTATTAGAATTATTGCAGTAGTTATAGTGGAACACTAGCTGTTTGAGAAAGGAAAGAAAAACTGTTTACTGCTAGCTGAACTATTTCAAAATCAGTTTAAGAATACTTGCTTTGCAATTTATGTGTAAGGAAACTAATTATTTTTAATGAAGATTATATTAAAATTATTAATTTTGTAATTAATGATGTACCTTTTTTATTTTATAATGTTCTCTCCAAATTGAACTGAATCATATAATTATGAATAAACTGGTCTCAATGTACTTCTAAATAACTATATATTATTTCAAATAGTTTTATAATATTTCATCTATAAGTTTAGTCAATCGATTTAAAGGCATAATTATCATAAAATTATGAGGACACATTTTGATGGGTTTTTTTTTTTTAATTTCCCTCTCTTTTTTTCACAATAAATAACTGGGTTCCATTTTGAGATATTGTAGAAGAATATCATAATGTACGTAAATACATAAATAAAGTGCCTGAGTTGCATTCTATTACTTAAAAGTAAATAGATAATGACATTTTTGAAGTATCAAAATATTTAAACATAATTTTAAAAATACAAAATTATTATTAATCCTTATATTTAAGCCTATTAAATCTTTGCTTTTATATTTCATCTCTATTATGAACATTAAATTTTGACGGATTAAAATAATTTATAATAGATTAAAATAACTATAGAAACACTTCAAATCAAGAAATGTGCAATATAGTAATTTAAAGTGTATTTTTCTAACCTAAGAAATTTTAGTGTATGATTAGATTTCAAAAATAATTTTTATTACATTTTTTTTTTTTTTTTTTACAATTTTTACATTTCCATGAAAATTAAATTTAAAAGCATCTAATTTGACTTTTTTCTATCACAAATCTGTTTTTTAAGTTAATTTTATTAATCTAATCTCTAAACAAGATGGTGATGTTAAATGATATCCAGCTAGCTTGAGAAAAGAAGAGGGTTTGATTCCACTCTGGGAGCATAAGTTACTGTAACTATTTTTAGATACAGAAGGGCCCTATGATAATGGTATCAGCATACGTGAACGTCTTCAACAGACATATTGCTTGGTGGAAGTTTTTCAGGTTTCTACCATGTGACACTCAAACGCAGGGCAGTTAACCCAGAAAGCCTTCGTGGATAACAATAGCCACCCCCTTTTACACATACATATTTCATGGTATACTAAACTGAACATGAAATCCATGATAAAAAAAACACTGTTTCTGGTTGGTACATAAATTTCTAGGATTCGATGCTCTCAGAACTTTTCATTACTGATTAGCTTTTATAATAAGACGATATTCATTTTATCTTCTTCTGGTATGTATAGAATGCATGGGATGCCCTTTATATACTAGAATGCAAGCCCATACTATTTCTAAAGTACTTTGAGAAATCCTTACTGTTTCAATAATTATTTAGTGTCATGTCTTTCCTTTGAACTTGATTCAAAAATATTATTAAAATTCTACTGTATAAATTTAACTAAATCATTTATCTTTAATCATTTTTTTTATTTATTTTATCTTTTATCGTTCACATTTTTCCTAATAATATAGTTTCTATCAACAGCGACCTAAATTTAGAAGGAAAAAAATCTTTCAAACGTCAATTAGCATTTTTTTTTTTTTCAATTATAGATCTTTCTAGATAAAATCAGGAAATGCTTAAAGGTAACATCCGCAACCCATCTTCTACACTGCATCTAGAAAGAATCACCTATAAAGAATAGAATTCGATTCCTAAGACTTAGTTAAATTTGTTACGGCGCCATAAAGGTTATCTTGTAGCTTTGTCAGCCCACTCATAATTGAAGCTTACTTCCCTATCTTCGACAACAATGTGAAAGGAAATAATGCAGGCTTTAGTTCCATTGTATAATCCGATGTCTGGGGAACCATTGAGCCTGTCGTAAGGAAATGGTCACTGGAGAGGAAACGACTTTTTTCTTTTTTTTTTTTCATTAGTATTATTCTCGTTATAAGCTGGAACATCAGTGTTTCAGATATGGTATGAAGAGTTCTTCGGTTCGTGGGAGAAACATTGAAGGAACAAAAAGCGTGCCTTATTTTGATTACGATCTCAGGAAATGCATACTTTTTTACAAAGAGATGCGAACTCAGTATTTTCATTTACATCTATTGTCAGTTTCTAAATGCACACAAAG
The DNA here is from genome assembly GCA_021605095.1 of Caerostris extrusa. NCBI lineage: Eukaryota > Metazoa > Arthropoda > Arachnida > Araneae > Araneidae > Caerostris > Caerostris extrusa. The sequence continues at coordinate 22,444 of BPLR01002660.1, read as the reverse complement.
AATGTTGTCGAAAAGAAATATTTCTTTACAGAATATCATATTTGCAATATGAGGAAATTCAAAGTAGTTATCTGCTGGTTAATCATATTTAAAATTTAAATATCCTCTTGAATTGCAGTTTCTTATTTTTTTTTTTTTATCTCTTTAAAAATGCTGAAGAACTCATCAACTATTGTTTGCTATTAATGAATGCAGAATTTGATCATTTTAAAAGACATTTTCTTATTATAATCGCATTATGACACAAGTGAAAATTTCATTGATTTCCAAGCTTGATTAGATTAAATTTTAAAAACATATCCGTGAGAAATTTTATTTTTAATAAGTATTTCTAAAGGCTGATAACAAACTTTACATGAAAACTTGTAATCCAATTTCTTCAGACAAAAATAAAAAAAAAAAAAAAATTTTTTTTTTTGGGCAATTTGCAGATAGGGGACTTAAGTTAATGGATGAAATAGATACAATATATTCTTAGAATTATTAATGCGAAGCAAACCTTAAGACAAAATTCAATTTGTAAATAGGACATTACGATATAGTGAATAATAAAAAGCAATATAATATAGTGTAATAAAAATTAGATGATTGTGTATTCAATACCAATATGTTTAAAATACTTAATTTTAATGTTATAAATCTTATGTATGCAAATTAGTTATACATTTACTCTTAGTATAAAAGCTGTAGAGACACACTGGCGTCTATTGTAAAAATAGTAGTAGACGTACTTCATTATTTATTAACCTTATTTCTATACATATATTTCATTACTGCCACTTAATATATCCATACATTTATTGCAGTTGTTTGATTTTGCACATAAATTTGTAGTTAGGGTGAGAAATTAAAATAAAGTAAAAATTCTTTGATTCTTTTAAACATAACGTAAAATCTGAAAAGTTTTTAGTTTATTAATTTAAAACTTAAAAGAACTTAAAATACGTATTGTATAACTTTTTTTTATCTAAAATAATTATATAAAAATAACAAAATTTCTTTATTCCAATATAATCTAAAACATAAGGATGTACAGGCAGTTACTTATTGTTGATTTGTTTAGGGCTACAAGTGAAAACTTTGATTATTTCATATTAGTTTCCAAGGAAAATTTTACTGATTAAAAAAAAAAAAAACCTACATGTTTGAAAATGCCCCCAAATCTGCTTAGCTTGAACCAGTTACCAGTTAAAACGATTACTACAGGCAAAATAGTTTGATGAAGACTATTTAATAATCTTATCTCGTTATATCAACAAAAACCATTATAAATCGTTATAACACATTATAGCTCTCGGTCCTCTTTGGATAAGCATATGTACGTGAATAAATTTTTAAAGTTGTGAAGATTAACAATTTGAAAAATAGGAACAGCTTAATTGAATAAATAGAGAACCAATTTTGAGTTTGGCTACTACAAAAATGTGAACCAAGTAATAAAACAGCTGTTAAATGAAGGTAATATCAAGCAACGAATTAAATTCTTTATTATTTCTAGTTGTAACAATATATATCAAACATAAATAAACATATGAAAGATAATTTTCATGATCTTTTGGTGTCCCTCCATACCAATCAATGAATGCCTGTATGCAACAAATATTCGTACATTAGAATTATTATGTACGTAAAAATATTATTTTTTGGAATCATATGCTTACCAATCACAGGATACAGTTCGTGTTTATCGAGAGTCATTTCATTATGACAGATAATGAATTGAAAACTGATATTCTGAACTAAGCTAGATATTAGTTAAACAAAGTTATGGCTTATTCAACTCGAAGCCCAATTTTCGAACAGTGGTATTGTAAAATAATATTGTATTGATTTAATAATAAATAACACTATCACGATACGATGTTGTAAAATTGCTTCATTAACCAATTAATTGAAGCGGAAAATCTAGCATAAAAGAATTACTAACTGGCATCGATCTTGGTGATAAAAGTCCATCTAATTTATTGTGAAATATGAAAGGTTTGGCTGGTAATTCAGTTCGATATTTAAAGAAAGGATCAAATCGCTGTAGATTCAATGTCTGTCTCACAAGCACAAGCCAATTTATCCATTAGTAAAAAATCATTTAACATTGTTGTAGAAATGGCAGATAAAATTCTCAGTGTCTACAATTCATCGGAAGCATTTTCAATTGCAAAAAATTGATACTACCGTCACAAATTCATCATTAATCGAAATGTTAGAAGAAAGTATTACATCATTAAGCAAAAAAATTCGACGAATTTTCTTTTTCAATAGAGCATACAGAGATTCAGAAATTTCAGATGCCATAGCAACAGAGCTAGACCTAGTTCAACTAATCACAAGTTTTGTTGTAGCCCTATGAATTTGGCAAAAACGCTAAAAGTATATCCAACCTTGCGAATTTAGAAAATCAAACTTGTCATCATCCTCTGAAAAACAAAATGACCTGTCGCTTGAGGAAGTCAACGACTATGAATTATTACCTCTTTCTCTTAGATAAATCGATTCAAAACAGCCATTTAATAGATTTTGGAATCCCCTATCTAAATCAAATAAACGAACTCATTCAGAATTTAAACTTCATGCGGCTAACTCAATAGCAATTAAAACTTATGGAACTCAACTCGATCTTGGTTTGAGAAAAATTCGACCGGCAGTTTATGGTTGCCGGTGTCTCAAAACCTATCATTGGCGTTGACTTTTTCAAAACTAGGGTCTTCTGCTTGATTTAAAACAAAAACGTTTGATAGATCTCTTGACTAAACTTCATGCGCCAGTTAAAATAATGAGGGTCCATCATCATCTTCAACTTCACTTCATTCCAGTCTTTTTGTTCCCGACATTGGTACCCTTTAGAAGAATTTAATAGCATCACATCAGAAAATTTTCGATTAAATAAAATCGAAATTAAACACAATGTCACTAATTCAATAGTGACTAACGAGCACCAGTAGTTTCCAAAATTCATAGATAACCACCTGATAAATTAAAAATTACAAAACTCAATTCGAGTATATACTAGAACACGACATTTTTTGTCATTAAGCAGCTCGTGGGGGCAGCCCTCTGCCCTCGTGAAGAAGAAAGATGGTACTTGGAGATCTTGTGGAGATTATAGGGCCCTTAATGCCATTACGCAAACAGATAGGCATCCCCTACCTCAACTTCATGATTTCACTCATCAGCTAGAAGGAGGTACAATTTTTTTTTTTTCTACCTTAGATCTTCATTGGGTATACCGTCAAATACGAGAATCAGATATTCAAAAAACTGCTATCTGTACGCCATTTGCCTCGTTACGCCGTACACCGCTATCCTTAAGCCGAATTTTCATTCATGATGCTCAAAAAATGCTCGTCTTTCAATTCAGCATATTAATGGAGACTGGATTCTTCTCAGTTTGTCTAATATCAAAACAGCAAAATTATTTCTCCTACTATCCTCTTGACTGCTTATGCTTCCTCAAGCACTTCCGGACATTTGTCGGAGGGTCGTGAATTCATTTTATTCACTGACCGCAAACTACTCACATTCGCTTTTCATTCCATCAAAAGATGGAAAAAGCATCTCCTAGACAACAAAGACGTCTGGAGTACATCATACAACTTACAGCGGATATCCAATATATCTGCAGAAAACATAACATTATCGCTGATGACTTATTGAGAAAAAGATGAATTGCAAATATATCCACTAATTGGTTACTCAGGAGTTAGATATAGTAGAACTAAAAGAATGTTTTTCCTCCAAATTTTTCTCTGAAGCTCGAAAAATTACCCATAGTCGGATCGTATCTCTTCTTGTACTGCGATATCTCGCAAAATAAAGAAGGTACCATTTGCTTTTAAAAAAAACAAGTGTTTCCAGTATTCGTGATCTTGCTCATCCAGGTATTAAATCCACTACAAAATTGATATATTCCAAATTCATGTAACTATCTATCAAAAAAAGACTCGAGGAACAGAACTAAATGCTGTATCAAATGTCAAAGATAGAAACTTTCAAGACATTAGAACCGTCCGCATCAATCATATTTCATCGTAATTCAATGCTTCAGCGAAATAAACGTGGACATCACCAATCGCTTGTCATCATCAGAAGGATTCCACGATTGCTTAACTATCATTGACTGCTGCTCGCATTGGCAAGAAGCAGCCCCTATATCAGAAATCAGAGCCGAAGCAGTTACTGATGTGTTAGTCAAAATTGGATTTCTTGGATCGGAGTTTTGGATGTCCTACAATAATCACAACTAATCAAGTAACCCAGTTTGAATCATATCTATTTTTGGAATTATCCAAATTTATGGGATTCGAAAGACAAGGCACATTAGCTTATCATCCACAGTTAAATGGTTGCATTGAGTGTTGGGATCGTACACTGAAGCCTGCCATTTTGTCCCATGAAACTAAAGGTTGGCCAAGATCTTTTCCGTTTATCCTACTTGGATTACATACAACTTGGCACACCAATTTTCATTCTACACCAACTGAAATTCTTTCTGGTGAAAACATCCGATTACCATGTGCCCTCTTCGAAAACACATCTAACGAACCCAAATATGAATTTGTTGAATCTTTTAAAGGAAAATTTTTCAAGAGCTAAAACCAGTTCCATTTACAAACCATTGAAAGCAAAAGGATTAATTTTTAATAATTTGAAAACTTGCTCACATATTTTTGTTAGGACAAAGCAGCTCTCGCCACAGACTTCAGCCACCATATTAAGATAGATATGAAATTTCAAAAAAAGATTTGACAAAATCTTTACCCTCAAAATAAAGGATAAAGAATCGATAGAGTAAGAGTTAATCGATAGAGTGTAATTAAGTGTTAGCCGTAAGTGTTAATCGATAGAGTAAAATCGTGCTTTTGGACAACTCTACCGACATGGATACATCAATTAGGCAAGCCAGAATGGGATAATCTAAGAAAATCCCAACTGAAAATCAACAGAAAACCTCCTCAACTGAATTGAAATTCAAGCCTGATCAACCTTATTGTCTTCAAATACCAGATTCACATGCTCCAAAATTTAAAAGAAAATTAAATTTGCTCAGACCAGAACTGGACGTGTAGTTTGACTCCCTGCTCTGTATCTATAGAGGAGTGCTGTGATGTCTCAATCCAATCGATCCTCACTGACAATCGATCCTCAACTGACAAGCCTTCAATCGATTATTTTCTGCATTGCACTGCAAGTTTAAAAAAAAAAAAAAAAAACTTGTTATTATAGAACTTGATCATTTCAGTTCCTCTGTTCACCTTTTGGTGTAAATATTAATTCGTAGATCGCTTTATTGCTATGATAATTTATTTCTGCATAATGACATTCATTTGTATATTATTTGTAAATATAAATTTCTCTTGGTTAAATTTGTGATTTGGTTATGGATATGGATGTTATTTTATCGTACAACCTTTCTTCACATTATGTATAACCCATCTATCATAATCTAAAGTCCCTAATTTTTTACGCATCTTTTACAAAAAAGAAATCACAGAATATTATAGTGAATTTATAGTAGCTCTATACTCAGTAAATACTTATTTTTCTTCTCTTTCTTCATTGGCGTAATAGCCTCATGATGGCCCATAATATATATATATATATACAGTGGGTAAAAAAAGTATTGGCAATTGCGTTAATTTATTCATATTGACAAATAAATAAAATGTTATGCAATTTTAGCTGTCGTAATTAAATGCAAGATATCTTAGATATATAAAAATAGTAAACATTTTATTTTAATTTGCATTTTCTACGATTTTTCTTTCAAAAACGAAAATTTGCATGTCAAAAAGTATTGGCAAAGTTTTAACTGCTATGCAAATTTTGTTACATTGAAGTCAAATTAGTCTTAATTGATTTGAAGTCTACCGGTATAAAATCTATAAAAATTAAAAGATCAGAATTATCAGATATTAATTTTTTTTTCACAATGCAATAAAATAAAATATCAGTCGTGTTTTTTTTTTTTATTGTACAGAATTATTCTTTTGTAAAACTATATGACTACTATATTTTTAAAGTAACATTTACTTTATACGTTTCACCGTTGTCTAAGGTAAGTGGAAATAACGTGCCATTGTTTAGTTTCTAATTGCACCAGTTTTTTATTCAGCCAATAGATGGCAAGCATGATGACACCAAGCATACCGCGAATCTCACCCCGTGAATGGCTACTCTACAATGCTCCTCGCCAATTAAAAACCCCACCTCAATCGCCTGACATCAATCCAATTGAAAATTTATGGTACCTGCTGGATCTAGAAATCAAGAAACAAAAATTTCAAGTAAAGACGACCTCAAACGTTTACTCTTGCAAGAGTGACACAAAATTCCCAACAGTACAACAAAGACCTTAGTTTCCTCTATGAGAAATAGATTACAAGCCATTTGCCAATACTTTTTTATCATGTAAATTTTGGATTTTCTCGTAGATTTTGACTAAAAATATTTAAATGAAAATTTCTTTATATATTTGTTTGTCTTTTCTCCTTCTGTAATCGCTATGTTAAAATAAAATTTGTAAACATACTTTGTTAGCAAATATGATCATTTATAGGCAATTGCCAATACTTTTTTTATCCACTGTATATATATATATAAAAATATTGTTGTTAAATGGAAAAATATTACACATTATATTACACTTAAAATACGCCTCATCTCGATAGAACCAAAAAAAACAGGTTGTGACACGTCCTAAAAATTGTATTGAGGGTTAATAATGATAACTAAAGAATTAATATATAGCTATATAATATAAAGTAAAAATTACTATCACATAACATCTTACGTTTTGACAGTCTAACGGCCATATAACACAGAATTTTCTGTAGTGCAATATTTCGATTATAGATGGCAGCACAATGCACACATAGCAAAATAAATTTTCACGATTTAAATTTTTTTCACGATTAAAACATTTGCTTTTCCTTTATAAATAAGCAACAAACTTGAATACGTATGTCAATTAATTACTCTCGTTTTAGCTGTAATTAGAATTTTCTTTGTCTCTTGTATTTTTAAATTCATTAATTTATTGCAGTTTCCAAAATATTTAAAGAATTTTTCTTGATCTTATTTCCGTATTGCCGATTCTTAAATCAACAGATTGAAATATGTAGAAATTTTCTGGCTGATTAATTCTAACACCATTTTTTATATGATTTATCTTTACTTTAAATTGAAAATTTATATTTGCTATTAAAACAGAATTGTTAATTCATCAACCGTCTATCGCCTAAGCAGTTGAGAAAATTTATTTTAAAGCAAAATACTATTGCTAATGTGTAACCAAAATTGAATAATTTAAGTCATTTTTTCAAAACTTAAAATATAACTTTTATTTCGAATGAATTGCATTCCTTTTTTTTTTTTATCAATTAATTTTCAATATGTATAAAGATGCTGTGCGCAAAAGTTTTTTTTACAGCAATTTTTGTTAATTCTCATCTAATTTGTATCGGTAGAATTAGATTTTTTCTTGTTTCACAATAGTATATTAATAATACTACATTTTTGGAAAAAAAAAAAAAACCATAACGCAGCCGGTAGGATTCGAACCTACGCGGGAGACCCCAATGGATTTCAAGTCCATCGCCTTAACCACTCGGCCACGACTGCACGTTTTGTACAGGGTGTTGCAAATTGACATGTCTGTGATTCCGTATTATTTTTGGACGAAATTACTTTTGTAAATATAAAGAATGAAAAAAATGTATCATTTAAAAGAATGTTTACTGAATAATTTTGAATTTTCTTTGCACAAAAATTTCCCCAAATTGTGTGTGACGAATTACCTATAGGGTTACAACTGCATTCGCCAAGTGTAAGAAAATATACATTTTGCGGTACCCCTGCTTTAGTACTTTAATTTTGACAACCCTGACCAGAGAATCCTATTCGGGTTCTACAATAAATATTTTTTTCACCGATTCAGCAATTTTTATTTCTTTTGCAATCTCTTTCGAAGAATTTAAATGATTATCATTTTTATTTCTTGCATTTTATGATTTATACACTTATTACATGTTTATGAGATTATTATTATAATTATTTCGGTATGTCCTCGATTTTCACGTCTTTTCTCATGCATCAAAGCCCTGTTTTTCTTTCATGTATATTTTATTTTATGTTATGTTATGGGTTTATTAACTTAAAATTCTTATAATATTAAAGAGCATGATAACTAAACCATTAACAGAGATTCTCGATATATATATATATATTTTTAAAAAAATATTTAAAAGCAACGAAACATTTTTAATGAAAAAAAAATGAAATACACTTATTTTTCTTATAAAAATAAAAAGCAATTAGTTAAATGCACGAACATAGTAAAATAACTTCTTTATCAAGCAAGAAATTCTATGATATTGGATAAACACAAATTTATCACAACATAAACTATCAATCAATATATTTATATTAAATAATGAAAAAATATGTTATTACTCCATTCTCTCAAAAATAAAAATTTATATAACTAGAAAATATGTGTGATAAATTTTACATTCCAATCACATTCTCTAAATAACTCGAAAGTTTTGAGTCGTACTGTATTTTTATATACTGAATAAAACGTAGGTATTTGTCTAAAAAAAAATAGCATATATAGATTTCGACTTTTTAAAAATTAAGTTTTTTTAATATAAATTATGACAGCATCTAAATCACAACCAAAATTTAAAAAAGGTTTAATTTAGTTTGGTATGTTGCTCTACGGTCATCTTGTGTCCACGAGGGCTAAACAGACAAGGACCTACAGTTTAAAGTGGATTCCGAACCATTACAAACATCCCTTGCACAGCCGGGACTCGAACCCGAAACCCGTGGTACAAGGTCTAATTTAATATTTCACTTTCAGCGCTAATTGAACTATTTTTTTTTTTTTCTCGTTCCTCCTTTACTCCTGATTAATGTTTGTTCAGATGCAAACAATAATTTTAATTAAACAATGTATTAAGCGCTAAATAATATCTATTACTGTATTTAAGATTGAATCAATTGAAATAATTGAAGAACTGTTATAGCTGGAAAATAATCCCGATGTATGCTGTTCAAAGTTTAGTAAGGACGTTTTGAAAAAAAATTTTAACTCATCCGAATTGAATTGAAAATAGTGAATATGTCAATAAATCGAGATAACTTTAAAAAACAATATTTTCCTCTTAAATGATTTGTTGTGTAATTATTATATGTACAGTGGGTACAAAAAAGTATTTGCACACATACAGTTTGTTTACAATTCATAAAAAAATGCATTAAAAAGTACAAAAAGGGGCATTTTAAAAACGCAATAACCTTATTCTTCTAAACTAATTTTAAAAAATACAATAATACAAGTAAAAAAAAAATTTTTTTTTGCAATAAAATTAAAATATCTTACGTCAAAAGTATTTGCACACTCAACTCAACTTTAGGAAATTTGCATTTTTTGCTAATTATTTGATAGTCATCCGCAGTAAATAACATATGTAAGACGACTATAAAGGGAGGTAGTGTCGATACTTTATCAGTTGATTGTTGATTTCAATTTGTGATGGCACCTAAGAAATCTGAATTGCCGATCTCGTTGCGAGAAAAATTGTTTTCTCTTCATTGAAAATGGCCTAAGTTATAGAGAAATAGATAAAAAAGAAAATGTTTGCTTTTCTACTGTTCGGTACATTATAAAACGTCACAAAGAAAGAGGATCTACATCAAATAACTTGCGTTCTGGACGTCCAAAAAAAAAAAATTTTCACAGCGAAGTAAGCGAAAAATTATAAGAGAGGCATCAAAAAATCCATTTTTAGTGCGATAACATTAGCCAATGATGTTTCAACATCTGGAGTTCAAATTAGTGCCCAAAGTATTCGAAATGTCCTGCACGATGTACAAATTTATGGGAGATCTCCAAGGAAAAAAAAAAACCTTTTATAAATGAACGAAATAGACTGAAGAGACTCGAATTCACTAAGAAATATATCAATAAAAAATTGATTTCTGGAAAAATGTCATATTCTCCGGGCAAGTTCAAAATCAGATGGCAAATTAGTTTGAAGAAAGCCTTGCACTGCTTCCCATACTAAAAATGTATACCTACATTTAAACATGGAGGAGGCTCTGTTATGGTTTGGGGAGCATGGCTAGCAAAGGAGTTGTTAATTTGTGTTTCATTGATGGGAATATGACAACTCGAACCTATATTGATGTGTTGCGAATAACTTGCCACAAGTGCAATAAAATTGGGTATCAGTAATTCGTACTATTTTCAGCAAGATAATGATCCCAAGCACACTGCCGGTATAACACGAATGTGGTTTGCTTTATAATGTACCCAGAAGACTTGCTACTCACCACAATCACCAGACTTAAATCCTTTGGAAAATTTGTGAAATTATTTGGATTTAAAAGTAAGAAAAAAAGAAGATTTCAAGCAAATCTGCACTTAAACAAGCTCTTATTGAAGAGTGGTCAAATATTGACCCTACTGTTACAGAAAATTTAATTAAATCAATGCCAGCAAGATTACAAACAGTAATAGATGCTAATGGAATACATACTAAATATTAGTTAGTTGAAATTTTCTTATATATTATATTTCTTTTGTACTCATGCGGGTGTGCAAATACTTTTTTGACACGAGATATTTTAATTTTATTGCAAAAAAAAATTGTTATTTATATTATTGTATTTTTTCTGTTTAATTTAGGTGATTAAACTTAGTCTACTTTTGCAATACCAATTTTTGTATTTCTTAATGCTTAATTTTATGATTTACAAGCAAAACTGTAAGTGTGCAAATACTTTTTGTACCCACTGTATTAGTAACTAAAAGTAAATTATTTATTGTAAAAAACAGTTCATTTTGAATACTTCGCTTCAATTTTTTGTTAATTTGAAGGGCAGTAAAAGAAAATGGTAAATGTTGATATGCAAGCTTCTAGTCAGGGACGGATTTAGATGAAAAGATGCCCTAGGCTATTCCACTTATGAGGCCCTTTCACGTCCCATTTTTAAGTTTGTAAATTACACTCATGTCCATAAATTAAGGGTAATGAAGTTCAGGCAAAGAAAGAAACAGAAGAAAAACAAATTTGACTTATTTGTAAAATCTATTTATTAAACAAAAAGGTAAAGAGCAAAAAAGATGCTATATGTTTGACATAATTAATAAAAATTGCGATTTTTACTCCCTGGAGCAAATTTCAAAAAAGAACCTATTTACAAAAAACAGTATAACATGGTTAGTATGATGGTTAATATGGAGTATGTCTCCTGGACGATGCAATACAGGCCTTACAACGCCTAGGCATGCTGAGTATCAAATTATCAATCTGATCTTGGGGAATATTACACCACTCATCAAGCAATACCCTCCGAAGTTCTGGTTTACAGGTGGTAGGGGTTGACGGGGTGCAATTCGTCGGCAAAGCATATCCCACACATGCTCTATTGGATTCAAGTCCGGTGAGTATGCTGGCCAATCCATACGGGTGATATCCTCCAATTGAAGGCATTCGTCTACAATGTTTGCACGGTGAGGACGGGCGTTATCATCCATAAACAAAAAATTCAGCACCCATGGCGCCCCGAAACAAACGTACATGTTGTTCCAGAATGACATCCCGATAGATATGGCCTGTCATCGTTATACTCTGAACATGCAGGTCGGTTCTGGAACCAAGAATAATTCCTCCCCAAACGAGCCATCCTGCACCACCGTAACGGTGTCGTTCAATGGTGTTCTCTTGGTGGTGACGGGTATCTGGCGCTCTCCATATGAAAGTCCGGCGAGAATCAGACTGCAAACTAAACCTGGACTCGTCAGAAAACATCACACAAGACCACTGTTGCGGTGTCCACAATACAAGCTCTCTACTCCAGGTTAATCGCAGGCGACAGTGAGTTGCGGTAAGTGGAACACATCTGACAGGCCTACGAGCATATAGACCAATGTGCCCTTAGCGTCTGTACACGGTCTGCCTTGAAACTGTCGTACCGGTAGCTGAAGAGAGCTGACGAGACAGGTCTGATGCTGTGCTCCGTCTGTTTCTTTTGGCAGTAAATGCTAAATACCGGTCCTCATTCGGCGTTGTAAGTCGGGGGCGCCCTGTGCTATAACATCTACTCACATTATCATCTTGGAATCGTTGCCAAAGCCAGGAGATGACACTCTGGGCGATTCCAAGTTCCTCGGATACTTCCAGCTGGGTACGTCCACATTCCAATCGTCCGATAATTCTACCACGTAAAAATCATCCAAATGCTTCCTTTGTGCCATAACTATGCGGTTATTGCACTGAAAGGCTTTTAAAGCGCTTGTGAACAATTTTACTTCTTTGCCACCATTCTTTATATACCCCTCTCTTACACTCTCGTCATTGTGACGTAGTATTAGCGCCATCTGGTGGTTTCCTGTAATTTGCATATTCTTCTTCAAGATGTGTGTGATAATTCTACAGGTGAAATTTTTTATTTTAGAGTTCAATTTCTGTGGGATTCTGAATTATCCTTAATTTATGGACATGAGTATACATGAGAGATAATAAAATACACACCAATATACACGATATAATAAAAGGCACGTCAACATTTGTCATAGCAATCAGTGAACGAATGAACTATACTTTGGTGCAATCTAGTATACGCAAGCGAACAAACCCAATGAGCCGAACGTGTTGATCTTTACCAATACATTTTATGTTTGTTTATTAGTCATATGTGTAGAATTTCTCCTTATTTTCGATTCAGTGTTTTAGTGATTACTGTTTTTAGAATAGTGTAATTCTAATTTTTTAACAATTTGAATGTAGGCCTCTCTTGATCTTGAGGCCCTAGGCTGAAGCCTTGTTAGCCTATAGAAAATCCAGCCCTGCTTCTAGTAGATCCAAGTTAGCAAGCGTTCTTGGCATCAAAGATTAACGTTGATTTGATTTATTTATTATATATAAAAAAATAGATAGATGGATAGATAAAAAGAGAGAGAATTATTTGGCAGCAAAATTACTCACCCTCACTGCTCCTTCCCCTCCCTCCTGCGCAAGTTCGCCCGGCGAATTAAAATTTAAAACCATTTGATTTCATTTTATACAGTCAAGCAAAAAAGAAACTTATCAAAAAATGTGGAAGATTGTGTCTATATTTTAATAATTTAAAATATTATGAAACATGCATTATGATGAAGATTTTGTTAAATTTGATGTTTGATTGCCTGGCATTAAAAACTTCGAAATTGAAATACTTACAATCAGTGAGGATAAATAATTATAGTCATTCTTTATAGCCTCCCAACACAAAGAAATAGAAATAAGATGCAAATTCTCCTCCAAATTAGAATCATATGTATCATTAGTTATAATGACTTTAATAAAGAAGATCTGAGAACAAAGATCGCAAAACTATCAAAGAAATTTTTCTTAAGCATCATAAATCACACGAAGTTTGTTGACTATTTTAAAAGGGACCCTTATTCGCCAAATCAAAGTTAATCTTTGGTGCCACAAACGCTTGCTAACTTGGATCTACTAGAAGTTTGCAGCCTCCTCGCCAAACTTAACGAAAGGACTATTCGGACTCCTGATTTGTCGTGATTATTCTCAGTATAAACACATAAACTTTCGGTTCCTTTTGCTTATCGGGTTTTGAACTGGGCTCTCTCCGTTTGTAAGGCAAATGTACCAACCACCAGCGTACATATTTCATCATGTGAATGTTTGTAAATAAGTTAATATATGCATATAGCCATTCATTATTACCTTATACGTCATATATATAATGGTACGATATCTCTTCTTACCTGATTGAAAATTCGGAAGTTCAATTAATCACAGTGTTTTAAGACTATTTCACAAGGTCAAATTCCATTCAACTAAAAGAATTGAGAATTGTAGAATGTTTCATAGTGATACTAAAATTAAGCAATCCAAAAGTTTTGATGCCATTTATAATTCCTCACATCCATTTATTTGTAGAAAAACTGGGGAAACAGTTAATTAAAACTTCTAAAATCGCCCCTACACAGCTCATTATTACAACTAGAAAAAACGATAATTAATGAAAGATTAAAAACAAATTTTCTGACTGAATTTTGTATTTCAACTGTCGTCAGTTTGAAATGCATTACAAGATTACATTTTTAACCAGTTCTGAAAGAAAAAAAAATGTGTCAGAATTATCGAAGATAGCCAACTATATAAACGACAAAATAAAATTTCTTCTAATATCATTAGAAAAAATAAAATAATGAACTTCCATCAGCATAATAATTATACTAACCTTCCCATATTGTAAGCGAAACGAACGCTATAAGGATGCAGAAAAACCAGAATAAATGATATCATATTAGCTAAACACTTCGTTGCTACTAGAAACTAATAACTTTTTAATTTTCGTCAATATGAAGAAAATCACCATGATAGTTGTTTTATAAGTAATATAAAATATTGGACAATGTTTACAGTAAGCTTACATTACTGTATAGCATAAAATCTTCCTATTCCTATTCAGAATGAGGAGATGTGGGAAGGATGTTGGTATTATTCCTTGATAAAAGAATTTGGGAACTACTACTCTAGTTACCTGTCATCACCATCTTACATTCTGTAGGGAATGACAGAATTAAAACCTTTATGAGTCATTTAATTTATAACTGTTCTTTACTTAACCGTATTTGTAGGGTACAAAGTAATTTTTTTTATTAATTTCAGCAGATATAAATCAACGATTAAGTTCAAGTTTCGTTCTACATTATGATGTGCTTTTAATATACTAATACTTTTTTAATTTTATATGCTTTTAATATACTTGCATTAAATTTTGTTTGCGGAAACGTATAGAATGTTGCAGAAGGCATTCGGTGAGCATTCCTATATCGGAAAGAAATGTTTAGAAGTGGTATAAACAGTTCAAAGAAGGCAGAGAACGCGTTAAAGACGAAGAGCCCTGTGGTCGACTATCAACCTCCACCGACGAAGCTCACGTCCAAAAATTAAAGATTTGGCGCTTGCAAACCGTCGATTTACCATTAGAGGCCTTGCTGATGGTGTTGGAATTTCAAAAGGATCGGTCAATTCCATTTTGGGCCTCAAACGAGTCAAATCTCGATTGGTACCGAAAACACTGAATGCGACATCTCACACTGATTCTGTGTGACTTTTTTGCTAAAAATGAAACCCATATCGTTCCACAACAACCGTATTCACACCGTGCGACTTCTGCCTATTCCTAAACTCAAAAGACCACTCCGGGACACCGTTTTGAGTCGATTGAAGAGATTCAACGTGACTCGCCGCGCGCTTTGAAGGCCATCCCTGCCGATGACTTTTTAGCATGCATTGAGGATTGAAAAAAAAGTTGGCATAAGTACATTGTGTCCGAAGGGGATTACTTTGAAGACGATGAAATAAATTTGGAAGAATAAATAAAGAGTTTTTGAAAAAAAAATTGGTCTTAATTTTGAACACTGTAGTACTGCAAAATTACTTCAGACTGCTGCATGAAATCCAGTTATGCTTCATGTAGCAGTTACTTTTCAATATCAATACATTGTTAGTTTATTTAGTTCTAATACATGAACTGACAGTTATTGAATCATATTAATGTTAGGTTATTTTTAACCGATAATTATCGTCACTGCCACTTATTTACATAAATTTCATTCATTTACAAGTACTTAATCAGTAATACATTCAAGTTTCGTTTACGTTTAATCGATAATTCCTTCGAAAATTTTCATTTTGTTCCTTAATTAATACTTATTTATTAATAATTATATTTAATTACTTGCTTAGCATAATACTTACGACTGCTATTATTTCACTTGCTTATCAAATAAAAGCTTAAAAAAATCACAACAATTATTAATGTCTACGTTCATTAATATGATTTAACAAAAAATATTTTTTTTTTGCTAAATTAAAAAAAAAAAAAAAACGAATTTCGAAACTAAATTCAAAATTTTATCTGTTTAAATCGTATTAAAGCTGTTAAAAAGAAAAATACAATTACACAAACAAGACCCCAAACTAATAGCAAAATTAAAAAATTTTAAATGTGATTTTAAGTGTTCAATTTTTCGTATCTGTTATCAAAAATAGGTATCAGATATTAATTTTTTTTTCACAATGCAATAAAATAAAATATCAGTCGTGTTTTTTTTTTTTATTGTACAGAATTATTCTTTTGTAAAACTATATAACGATATAACTACTATATTTTTAAAGTAACATTTACTTTATACGTTTCACCGTTGTCTAAGGTAAGTGGAAATAACGTGCCATTGTTTAGTTTCTAATTGCACCAGTTTTTATTCAGCCAAAAGATGGCAAGCATGATGACACCAAGCATACAGCGAATCTCACCCGTGAATGGCTACTCTACAATGCTACTCGCCAATTAAAAACCCCACCTCAATCGCCTGACATCAATCCAATTGAAAATTTATGGCACCTGCTGATCTAGAAATCAAGAAACATAAAATTTCATGTAAAGACGACCTCAAACATTTACTCTTGCAAGATTGGCACAAAATTCCCAACAGTACAACAAAGACCTTAGTTTCCTCTATGAGAAATAGATTACAAGCCATTTGCCAATACTTTTTTTATCATGTCAATTTTGGATTTTCTCGTAGATTTTGACTAAAAAATATTTAAATGAAAATTTCGTTATATTTGTTTGTCTTTTCTCCTTCTGTAATCGCTATGTTAAAATAAAATTTGTAAACATACTTTGTTAGCAAATATGATCATTTATAGGCAATTGCCAATACTTTTTTTATCCACTGTATATATATATAAAGTATTGTTGTTAAATGGAAAAATATTACGCATTATATTACACTTAAAATACACCTCATCTCGATAGAACCAAAAAAACAGGTTTTGACACGTCCTAAAAATTGTATTGAGGGTTAATAATGATAACTAAAGAATTAATATATTGCTATATATTATAAAGTAAAATTAGTATCACATAACATCTTACGTTTTGACTGTCTAACGGCCATATAACACAGAATTTTTCTGTAGTGCAATATTTCGATTATAGATGGCATCACAATACACAAATAGCAAAATAAAATTTTCACAATTTAAATTTAAAACATTTGCATTTCCTTTTTATAAATAAGCAACAAACTTGAGTACGTATGTCAGTTAATTACTCTCGTTTTAGCTGTAATTAGAATTTTCTTTGTTTCTTGTTTTTTAAATTCATTAATTTATTGCAGTTTCCAAAATATTTAAAAATTTTCTTGATCTCATTTCCTTATGACCGATTCTTAAATCAACGGATTGAGATATGTAGAAATTTTCTGGCTGATTAATTCTAACGCCATTTTTTTATATGATTTATCTTTACTTTAAATTGAAAATTTATATTTGCTGTTAAAATAGAATTGTTAATTCATCAACCGTCCATCGCCTAAGCAGTTGAGAAAATTTATTTTAAAGCAAAATACTATTGCTAATGTGTAACCAAAATTGAATAATTTAAGTCATTTTTCAAAACTTAACAATGTGAGAAACTATAACTTTTATTTCGAATGAATTTTATTCCTTTTTTTTTTTATCAATTAATTTTCAATATGTATAAAGATGCTGTGCGCCGAGTTTTTTTTACAGCAATTTTTGTTAATTCTCATCTAATTTGTATCGGCAGAATTAGATTTTTTCTTGTTTCACAATAGTATATTAATAATACTACATTTTTGGAAAAAAAAAAAAAAAAAAAAAACTATAACGCAGCCGGTAGGATTCGAACCTACGCGGGGAGACCCCAATGGATTTCAAGTCCATCGCCTTAACCACTCGGCCACGACTGCACGTTTTATACAGGGGTGTTGCAAATTGACATGTCTGTGATTCCGTATTATTTTGGGATTAAATTACTTTGTAAATATAAAGAATGAAAAAATGTATCATTTAAAAGAATGTTTACTGAATAATTTTATTTTCTTTGCACAAAAATTTCCCAAATTGTGTATGACGAATTACCTATAGGGTTACAACTGCATTCGCCAAGTGTAAGAAAATATACATTTTGCGGTACCCCTGCTTTAGTACTTTAATTTTGACAACCCTGACCAGAGAATTATTCGGGTTCTACAATATATATATTTTTTCACCGATTCAGCAATTTTATTTCTTTTGCAATTTCTTTCGAAGAATTTAAATGATTATCATTTTTATTTCTTGCATTTTATGATTTCTACGCTTATTACATGTTTATTAGATTATTATTATAACTATTTCGGTATGTCCTCGATTTTTCACGTCTTTTCTCATGCATCAAAGCCCTGTTTTTTTTCATGTATATTTTATTTTATGTTATGTTATGGGTTTATTAACTTAAAATTCTTATAATATTAATTTTATTAATATAATATTAATAAAATTTTAAATGTGATTTTAAGTGTTCAATTTTTTCGTATCTGTTATCAAAAATAGGTATCAGATATTGATTTTTTTCACAATGCAATAAAATAAAATATCAGTCATGTTTTTTTTTTGTACAGAATTATTCTTTTGTAAAACTATATAAATATATTTTTAAAGTAGCATTTGCTTTTATACGTTTCACCGTTGTCTAAGGTAAGTGGAAATAACGTGCCATTGTTTAGTTTCTAATTGCACCAGTTTTTTATTCAGCCAATAGATGGCCCCACCAATTTAAAAACGTTTTTCTAAAAGAGTATATTTTAACAATTTCCGAGTTTAGTTGTATCAACCCTACAGTTAAGTATGACAGTTAAAATAATTGCGGTAGCTCTTCTATAGCACTTTACTTTAAAAAAACATTTTCATTTACTTATCGTACAAAACGACTTAATTAATTTCGACAGCTCCTTTTGAAATGAATTTTTACGAATTTTTTCGTCATTAAGAACGACTTTGAATGTGAAAATTAATAAAGAACTATTCCATTTCAAACATATAATGGGGTTGCTAAAATTTGTAGACTTCCGTTTTTCAAAATAATAATTTTTGTTTAATTTATGATGTTTATTAATATTATTTTTATTTAATAAGCCTTAAAGTTAAATTTTTAAAATTTAAACCTGAAATTTTAAAACCTTTAAAATTACTGAAACATTTTTATTAATGGAATATTACAAACATTTTCAAATTAAGAAGTACTATTCGTAGGAAAACATTTTATGTAGTACAGACATTTTAAAACCATGGTACTTATCTGATTTTTGAAAACGCTAGGTACCTGTATTTTACTATATTTATGTTCCTTTTCACGAAGGATAGATTTGACCATCTGTATATCCTCCTTTTCTATAACAAGTGGGCTGAAAAATTCGTAGGCTGACACATAGATGGCGCTACTAGTATTAAATCCATATGATTTTTAGTTAGCCCTAACCTTCAAAAGACACGTGTATAAATTTGACAGCGGTTGCACTATTAGTATGGGAGTTATAGCCTTTTTAGTGAAGTTATAGCATTTTTAGTATTCAGCACTTGGCTGGCTGTCGATTGGACTCCGGTGGGAAATGATGGAGCCATGTTTCATCCATTGCCACATATCGACGCAAATATTCGGGTTTATTACGATTGAACAGCTCCAAACACTGCTTAGAATCATCAATTCATTGTTGTTTTGGGTAGATTGTGATCTCTCGCGGCACCCACTTTGAACAGAGCTTTCGCATATCCAAATATTCATTTACGATATGTCCAACAACGTTCCTTTGATATCTTTAGGGTCTCAGCTATCTCAATCAACTTCACTTTATGGTTATCAGAAATTATTTTGTGGACTTTTTTTGATGTTTTCGTCGGTAACAGCCTCTTTGGGGCGTCCACTGCGGGCATCGTCCTCGGTGCTCATTTCGCCTAGTTTAAATTTAGCAAACCACTTCTCTACGGTCGATTTTCCTGGTGCAAAGTCCGAATAATGTTTATCAAGCCAAGCCTTGACTTCAATAGTATTTTTTTCGCCAAAAAGCAATGCTTTATTAACACACGAAATTCCTTCTTATCCATTTTTTCAAACTAACAAAAAGTTGCTTCACTAAAAATGCTATAACTCACATACTAATAGTGCAACAGCTGTCAAATTTATACACGTGTCTTTTGAAGGTTACGACTAACTAAAAATCATATGAATTTAATACTAGTAGCACCATCTATGTGTCAGCCTATCAACATTTCAACCCACCTGTTAAGTGGAATTTCGTTTAAAAAATGTAAATGATTAATAATGTTAAAAATGCCAATAAATAATACCTGATATAAAAGCTCGTAGAGCATATGCCATTGTTCTCTTCTAAATTTTAATGTAGAACTTCGACTTTATTGCTTCTCTCTATATATATATTACGATCGATTGTCCGTTCAATTTTGAAAATTCTTCTCTGCTAATTTATTATTAATCTTAAATTTAAAAATGCTTTAATAGAAAATATAAAACATGTCACAATTTTACACAAAAATATTTGTACTAGCATTCTTTTCCCGTCTATAAAGTCAATAAATGCATATTTCTTCTGGAAAGTTTTTTTTTTGCCACTTAAAGTATGTAAGGCAAATAAGCAACTTTTAAATATTCGAATAAACCACCGAAGCGCCGATATTAAAAAATATAGCGATACTTCATTTTTAATGCTGAAATTAATCATTTTAGCATAAATAGTTTCGATTATATCTCTTTTCACTCTTAGACTGTCTATGATAAAGACAAAAGACTTATAAAAAAAAATAAGTACATGCTAAACTTTGAAATGAATCATGCCAATCAGTTTGGGATTTGAATTAAAATTAAATGTTACAGTCCACTTCCTTTCATATTAGCCCATTATTATATCCTTGGCCTATTGTATTTTTATATCTATATTCTAATTTTACGACTTCTTAATTATTACATTGTACAAATTTTCGCCAGTACAATCTTCAATTGCCAAAATCTCGCAGAAATGGTTCTTCAATAGATATTTTCATTACAAGAAATAGGAAAATGATAATTTCTATTTGTTCAGCGTCGCTTTTATCTGAAGTATAATTTAATATGACGAAAAAAATACTTAGCTAATCTAATAGACGATGAAATTTTATCTGTGATGGTGTCACTCGGAAATTGAATTAGTTCACTTTATATGTCTGCCCAAATAATTGAGCTCATATTTATTATTGGATTCTAGTGTCTTGTTTATGTGAGTCATATTTAGCAACAAATTCTATTACTTTCAGAAAATTACCATTATTCTTTTCGTAGAGTGTATATAAGTATCCAAATATATTGTGAAGTAAAATATTCCGTTATTTTAATTATTCTTCAAACACGTCTGGTCAATGTCTTTTCTCAAATTCCACAAGTTAATTATTTTTGCATCAATGGCCTTATTGCCTGTATTATTAGAATGGGCAAGGGACTTTTCAGGGATACAATAAGTTTGCATAACAAAACCATGAAAATAAACATAGACATATATATTCAAGTGCTTACTGGCTTGTTACATCAAAATAATGATAATAGAGAAATAAATAATTGAATCAGAAAAAAAGCACATATATATATATATATATATATATATATATATATGTGTGTGTGTGTGTGTGCGTGTGTGTGGCTTATACGCATTTCGAATCTTGAATTAATAATCAATCCCATACATTAATGGAAAGAATGTATGGGACTATCTAGGAAATACTTGAAAATTTATTCATGTATAACGAATATATTGTTGTTTACCTTGTTATACAAACTGACTGTATTTCTGGAAAGCCCTTTTCTATTCTCTTTTCGATTTTTCTTGTGTTTTTATATTTTCTGTAGTTTTCGGCCTATTCTCTCTCTTCTCTCTCTCTCTCTCTCTCTCTTTATATATATATATATATATATATGTATGTTGTACTCATATACCTCATATATACTCAGCTACGTTATTTTGTTGAAATATCACCTTTATTCTTTTATCTGAATGGTCTATAAATTTATAGTATATAGCCAATTTCTTTAAGGAGTAATTCATTCATTGTATAGATTAGTGGTTGCAGCACACAGAAAATGGCTTTTTAATTTTAGCCAATCTAACCCTAGTCATCATTGTAAATATATTTAACATTCCGTTGACAAGAACTCCAATAGTTTAATGCCGTACTTCTAATTTCAAAAAGTATCCTTCAATAAATAGTCTTACTTTGGTTCTAGAAAAGTAGAAATAAACTGTAAGCATATTTAGAAAACTTAAAATACAGGCATTTTAAAAATGTAAGCATTTTAAAATCGATGTTTTGATCGAAAATTACATTTTAAAAGAATATTGGTATAATTGGTTATTCAGTGGCTGTAGTTTATGATTGTACTCATTTAATCAAATTTTCATGGTATTAAACGTCTTATAGGTATACGTCCATTCGTATGTCGTATAGTTGCACAAGATTCGTAATAATTGATCTACTTACTTTCCTCAGTCATCAAAAGGTAGGATTACCTACTTGCAACATGAATTTAC
>BPLR01002659.1:0-64729 GCA_021605095.1 Caerostris extrusa | reverse complement strand
AGAATTTTACCAGTATTCAGATTAGATTACATATTCCAATTTACCTTGAGGAGTGTCTTGTACCTAAATTATCAACCAATTAACGTAATAATTTCGCGTTTTATTTATAGAGCTAGCATAGCTGTACACATAAGCTGAAATAGATATCAAAAATAGCTGTGTGATAATCTGGGCGGAGCGCAAGATCGAATAAAGGTGTAGAAATGCATAATCGTGAGTACCGCTGCGAATTTAGAAATGACAAAGCGTATGACAAGCTGCAAAGTGATTATGTGGAATTTGAGGGCAGCGAGACTCTATGTAATACATATTTTTATGTGCACGTGAGTGTGGAGTATAATTTTCAATTTATATGCATTATTTATTATTTTAGCTGTAAGTTTCAACATAGAAACATATAGATTAAAAAACTTTTACAACTTTTTCCTGAAATATCGTTTTCTAAAAATAGGAAATAAAAATTATCTAAATTTTGGTCTCTTGTGTCTTTGAACCATAAGATTCTTATTGAGTTGAGTTACGTACAGAATTTTTCAAAATGTATCATTAATCTTTTGTATATTATCCATAGCCAATAGCTGGACATAGTCAGTGCTTAGTATTGCAACAGTCGCACGGTGACAAACCGCAGTCCGCTTTGAATATTTTCCGACCCGTGGTTATCACACTTTTACAAAATATATTTATTTTATCATAGCCAAGTAGTGAAAACCAATTTATTAAAAAATACATTATGTGTGCATCCATATTCAAAATGAATTTGCCGAAATTATGAGAAATATTTAACTTATTTTAAAATAATATTCTTACGAAATATATGACAGATATTACCGGGTTTTATTTATAATTTTTCTGAAATATTTTCATATTATGAAAAAGATTGAAGCAGGAAGCATGATCAAGCTTTAGTTTCATATGAAAATAAACATTTAAATAATAATAATAATAAATTCTTATTCAATGTTTTCCATTTTATTACAAATCAAATTCCTTATCAATAACTTGCTAGTTTCGATGCTGAATCCTGACTTTCGTAATTTTTTAAATGTGGTTATTAAAGTGGTTAAATATTTATTATTAATAATATTTTTATTATTAATAATTCCTTTCTCTTTTTTTTTTTCTAAAAGTTTTTTAAAAAATATTTATTATTTCCCCAAATATTATATATATATATATAATATTATCCAATTGTTCGTAAAACTTACCAACAGATAGAATTTAAATTTGGGGCAATTTTCTTTTCGGTAACCATACTTAGAAGCCTCTGGGATGTTCCAGACCACGTGGTAAGAATTGTTGATTTAGTCTTTTCGGTGTTCTTGTGTTGAAGAAGAAAAGGGATGTTAGTTTTCCCATTCAATAAGCTCTCCCTGTTCATATCTCATTTTTTCCTTTTTTTTTTTCCCCCCCAACCACAAATTCATCCTTTCTTTGTTATGCCTAGTCTTGTCTGTGAAGTTCCGTCTTTTCCTTGCTGCAAATTGTTTGTTTTGGCTCGCGGGCAGAAAAACTTTGTGAAAAAGCGGAACCCAATTTTCTTCTGCAGCGGAAAAAACACGAGCCGGAGGGGGAAAAAAAAAAAAAAATAAAAAATAAAAATGGAGCAGACGATATTTGTTTTGCTTTCTAGATATGTTTTTGAAATCATACCGAAAAAAAGAATTAGATTTATATTTTAATTTTTTTTTTTTTTTTTTAATATTGTTTTTTTTTTACAGAGAAAATTTGTTATGTATTTTTCTAACAATTTTAAAGTAAGTTACGGTGTGAGTTACGTGCATGAAGTGAAAAACTAAAAAAATGAAAGACAATTCATCGATTACATTGATGTAATTTTATTCGAAAATTACATCAATGTAATTTTTTTTTTTTTTGAAAAATATTGTTTTTACAGAGAAAAATTATTATGTATTTGTAAACAACTGTACAATAAGTTATTGGTGTGAGTTACATACTATATGAAGTAAAAAACTAAAAAGGAAAGACGTAATTTTTTTCGAAAAATATTGTTTTTTTACAGAGAAAAATTGTTATGTATTTTGTAATCAACTGTATAGTATGTTATCGGTGTGAGTTACATATATGAAGGAAAAAAAACTAAAAAAGGAAAGACAATCCATCGATGTAATTTTTTTTTTTTTTGAAAAATATTGTTTTTTTTTACAGAGAAAATTATTATGTATTTTTGTAAACAACTGTACAGTAAGTTATTGGTGTGAGTTACATATGAAGTGAAAAACTAAAAGAGGAAAGACAATTCATCGATGTAATTTTTTTTTTTTGGAAAAATATTATTATTAATTTTGTAAACAACAGTACAGTATGTTATCAGTGTGAGTTGCATATACGAAGTGAAAAAAAAAAAAAAAAATAGGGAAAGACAATTCATCAATGTAATAGAAATGGATAAATGAATAAATATCGATTATTTTTATAAAGTACAAAATTACCATTTGTGTTTGTTTGAAATTAAGAAGTTTATGGTTACTATTAATAAAACCTTTTTGCATTAAAAGATCTTTTATTTCTCATTGCAAAGAAAAAGACAAAACTATTACTCGACCTTTTGGCGTACTATGGAATATTGGACTTTGATTATAAAAAAGAAAATGTGGGGTCTTCAAAAATATTTTTTGGGGCCTGTCGGGTTGACTGGATTAGTTAGACCGACCTGGAGTATCCGGCCATGAATATTAATGATTATTGGTGGAATAATATAAAAAAAAATTAATCACATATTTCTTGAACTATTTTTCTTTTGTATGTATCTCAACTCAATAAGAATCTTGTACGCTCGTTCACACCGAGGCGTGAGGCGTTGAAGCGTGAAGCGTTGACCAATCACTAGCCTCACAACGTTCGCCTGAAACCGATTGAAATCCACCGCTTCGATTTAACCAACTTTCAACTCTCAAATGCTTTCTGCGTCATGAGACTGGGATTGAGCCAATAGTAGATTCGTCATCTAGTAGAAGTAACATCACTAGGAGTAAAGCGATTTCTGAAGTTTCGGTGTGAAAGGGTTGAAAAATTTTTCTTCCTGCAGCGTGACGCGTAGCCGCCCTCAAGCCTCGGCGGGAACGAGCCGTACCGACACAAAAAACCTAAATTTAGAGCATTTTATTTCATATTTTAGAAACAGTATTTCAGGAAGAAAGGTTGTAAAAAGTTTTTTAATCTGTAAGTCTGATGTTGAAACTAACAACTAAAGTAATAAACAAGTAATATAAAAAAAAAAAAAAAAATTAAGTCAATTCCTATTTTTTTTTTTTTTCACTATATTGCAGAAAGTCCTTTATAAACAATATTCATTCATTTTTTTTAAGTTTATCTGGCGTCATCTATTGGTAGATATATGCAACTTAAATCTAAAAGAAAAAAAAATTAATTAATTAAATTTAATTACTGAATTAATATTTGAGAAAACTGTATTAACATCCAGTGTCATCCACTACAAGTTAAAAACAAATGTATTAGAACTCGAGTGGATGAATAAAAAGTATTTCGTGAACGATTGAAAATTTGAACAAGATATATATAGGGAGAGTGTGATCTAATAGAAGGAATTGAAATAATGCATATCAGTTAATTAAATTTCATTCTCACGTGCATAGAAATATATAATACTTAACGTTAGGCTCCCTTAATTACTCCCATCGTATCATACGATGTCATTTCTAAATTCCGAAAATTGCGATTATGCATTATACACCCTTATTAGATTTTTTAAATTTTTATATATTTTTATTTGTCACCGCCAAAATTTATCACAGCTATTTTTGATTTCAATTACAACTATTCTATTCTTATAAATAAGATTGCAAATTATTACAGCTATTGGCAATTTGGATAACATGTTAAGAAATTACGGTAATTGGGAATATGTGCAATCTAATCTGTATCACGGGCAAAAATTTACGTTATCTGTAAATATCGTAAATCTTGCCAAGGACTCGCCATACATGTCTTGCATACAGCTACTTTATTTTTTTAATTTTATTTATTTATTTATTATTACTATTATAATTATTATTATTATTATTATTATTATTATAATTATTTTCATCTTTATTATTATTATTATTTTTTTTCTATTTATTTTTACTGCAAATCACATTTGTACTGGGCTTTGCGTTGCGAAAGTATGTCCATATGAATAAAACTTATTTGCACCCCTAATACAACAATACTGTTTTTTTTTTCAGCAAACAAATTGCATTATTTGATATGTGGTTTTGGAGCAGAAAGCAAGTAGTAATACAAGCAGTCTTTAACAACGCTTTACTGACACATAACTTAAGCAGGAAGCTATTACGGTAAATACCAGACAAAGCAACAATTGTGGTTAACAAATTACCAGAGAGAAGGCAGTAAACACACTACAGGAGGCCATTAAACTGAGTCTACTACAATGCTAAGTGTGTAATTACGTGATAATTTTAATAAGCATGTTATATAACAAGAGTACCACATAACAGATGAATAAACCACAAATTAATGTATGAAATAAAGACATAAAAGTTAATTGCTGATGGACAATTAAACAATCATGTAAGTTCTTCAAATGGCAAAAAGTTCTGAAAGAGTAGAGAATCAAAGATTAATTCTTCATTCAATTTTTAAATTGTGAAGAATTTTTAGTATTGTAGTGGATGTTGGTTTGTTTGTTTGTACAGCTGGAACTGGGTGTGGTCAAGTTGAGACTTATTTTTAAGAGCACGCAATTTTATTTATATGCGCACAAACACCACATTCACATACAATTACAGATAAACAATATTTAACTCATTTAAAACATCTAATTATACATTTGTGAAAAGGGGATTCCACTTCTAACTCTCGGGATGAGAGCTCATAATTAACGGCAGCGCCTGTTTTGCCGTACATCCTCTCTGGCGAGAATCTTGATGCCAACTGATGATTTCTTCTGTACGACGCAAGGGACGCTGTCGCAGTGTGGTGGAGGAAACATAGTTGCGTAGATGGAATCACGATTACATTATTAAATTTAACTGATAAATATTTGTTATAATACATTTCTTTGAATACAATACAGTAGTATTAATAAATAATTAATTTAAAGTTATAATTATATAAAGGTCTTCGCTGTCAGAATTTAAAGATGAGTTTTATTGGATATTAAAATCTCGCGTCATGTAACACTTGCCAATCAGAAACCTGACATCTTTCCCACACAAGTTTCCGATTGGCTGGCGTTCCACGACGTGTGATTTAAGTATGTGGTGGAAACATACCATCAGTGTTTATTTAGACTATCCTGCTTGTAAAATTTTTGTACATATTTGAAATTTTTGTTTACCTTTTGATTATTTCATTGTTATTTAACCAACAACTCCCTGGCACTACCGTCCATGTTGGACCATGACTGTCTGCCTACCGGTAGTTTCCGGGCGTTTTCCTTTTATAGGTAGGGTTACCAGCCCTACGCCCACCGCTCTTCACAGTCATATTACATAGGGACCTACGGTTTAAAGTGGATTCCATACCACTACAAACATCCACGACACTGCCGGGACTCGAACCCGAAACTAAGCGCTAACATTGTTTTAACTGACGTTAATTTTGTATTATTTAAAAAATTAAGTTGGAACTTATTAATCCCAGTAAAAAATAATTATGCATACATTTTACGAACAATTGATACTTTATAACACTAGAAACACATTTTTTCAATTCTCAATTTTTCAGACTTTTTTCTAATTAATCAAAAAATGTTGAGGTTCTAAATCTGTTATTATATTATAGAGTTTTCCTTTCGAAGTATAATTAATACGTGAGAGCTATAATATTGTTTTTAAATTGTCTTCTTGTGAATACTTAATTATATCTTAATTTCATCTTAACTTATGGATATTTTATTTAATAAATATATTATTGCACCTGTAAACTTTTAAAATGTAACCCAATCTGTGATCTACAAAAAAAAAAAAAAAAAAAAAAAATCATCATTATTATTATTATAACCACTTTAAAAAAATTTAATCAACCAAAATTTTTACAAATATGGATTGAGCAAATTATTTTTTACAATTTTTATTTTTGCAATGTTTTCTGGTTTATTTTGAAGATAAAAATATTTTTTAAAAAAGGGTTTGAAAATATTGAAATTATTTTTTTATCTGGCAACTCTAAAAACACTATTTTATGTTGTACTGAAACTAATACTTTTGACAGGAAATGAACGGTAATAGCAGAAAATATTTTTTTAAACTAATTTGTAAACGAAATAATGTATTTAATTACAAAATTTTTATTATTCTTACATCAAATAACAATTAAATATCGATTTCTCACTAAGTTTATTTTTTTTTTTGGTATTTTTATTGAATATTTGTTGCCATTTGGTGTTTGTAAAGACTAAATTGGGCGCGATCAAAGGTTTTAAATGCTAGAATCATTTACTACAGAAATGTACACATGTGTTTTTAAAAAACTATGTATAAATATAGCAAACGTTAATAAATACGCAATAGTCATAATGATATGAACAGAAAATAGATGCTAAGTGGTGTCAGGTAAAACAAAGATTAAGTCATATTTGTCATATTTTTTAGGCTAGTTACTATAGAATACATAGAATATACACTCAAGAGCCAAACATTATGAACACCCCTACATTTTGCAATGAACTCGCCTGGATAACATGGAAGGCACGTGATCAGGTGGAAGTGGTATTTAACTGGTATTAAGTGGTGGTATTATTCCATGTCAAGACGGGTTGAAGCTGTGTTGCGCGCCAAGGTGGGTCAACTCGTTATTGACAGGTGGTCATAATGTTTTGGATCTTGAGTGTATATACGAGCATGGCAAACCCAAATGATCTTGCGGGCCACTTTGGAAATGCATCCTAACACCGCGGGCCGCATATAAATTATATATCCCCCATTAGATTTATACCCACTATAGCCTTTTTTTGGAGAGAAAAATTGAAACGTAACGAGTTATTATTTTTGTGTTTACTGTTATTCTTACAGGTAAACATTGATAATATAATAATAATGATACTAAAACGCACATTGTAAAGAAATATATAACACTAACAATGAAATATACAAAATATATAAATATAAACGAAATAAAAAAAATGAAATCACTAAAAAATACTTATTTTATTAGTGCGATATTTTTTTTTTTCCACTCTTTCACTTAGTTTTGCAAATCGATGCGCGAGCATCATGAATTCATAGAATATGATTTAAACATTCTGCGAACTCATAAATAAAACAGGCAATATCTGTCATTAGTTAATTTGTTTCTCATAATTTCGACAGTTACTTTTTGAATATATGGATGCATACAAAATGTATTTTTTTAATACACTGGTTTTCATTACTTTGGCCATCATAAAATAAATATGTTTTATAAAAAGTGTGATAAATCTCACGGACCAGAAAAATATTCAAGACAGGCCGCTCGTTGGCCACCCCCTGATATACTACTGTGCCCAAAAAGTAAGACCGATTTTTATTTTTTTTAAAAACACTTTATTTATTCTTCCAAATTTATTTCATCGCCTGTAAAGTAATCCCTCCGGACACAATGCACTTATGCTAACTTTTTTTCCCAATCCTCAATGCATGCTAAAAAGTCATCGGCAGGGATGGCCTTCAAAGCGCTCGGCGATTCACGTTGAATCTTCTTCAATCGATTCAAAACTATGTCCCCAGAGTGGTCTTTTGACTTAGGAATAGCCAGAAGTCGCATGGTGTGAATACGATGGTTGTGGAACGAGAGGGCTCTTCATCTTCAACGCCTTCTCTGCTTTCTTTAAAGTGTTTATACCACTTGTAAACATTTCATTCCGATATAGGAATGCTCACCGAATACGTTCTGTAACATTCTATATGTTTCCGCAAACAAAATTGAATGCCACTTTGAAAAAAAAAATTGAATGAATCTTTGCTCAATTAATTCAGACATTTCAAAAATCACCGGAATCAGTTTTAGCGTCTCACAAAGCCAAGCGTAACTCAAACACTAATGAATATTTTGGCGTGAAATTTCGCACAGATGTCAAGGGCAGTGCCAGTAACCTAAAAAAAAAAAAAATTGAAATTCCATAAGCCCATTCCATTATAAATTGAAAAATGGTCTTACTTTTTTGGACACAGTAGTATACCATGAAGGAAACGTCGACCTTGAAATCCTCAAGATCGTGATGTAAATTGTGAGGAAAAGTGATATAACCTGTAAACATTATCTCTAAATCGATAGAGAATAGAGAATCGATTTATACGTAACAGAAACAAAATTTTAAAAGATTGCGATTCTGTATAAATTTTGAATGGCAGCATGAGAAAACCCCATTTGTCCAGCAGTGGACATCTGTCATTTTGTGAACATGATACACGTGCGATTGTCAATTCAATATCATCGACCTTCAAATGACAGGAGGTTTACAATGGCTACCATAATAACAAAAATATCGTTAAATGTGGAGTG
This sequence comes from Caerostris extrusa, assembly GCA_021605095.1. Classification (NCBI taxonomy): domain Eukaryota; kingdom Metazoa; phylum Arthropoda; class Arachnida; order Araneae; family Araneidae; genus Caerostris; species Caerostris extrusa. Next base: position 56,263 of record BPLR01002659.1, on the reverse strand, counting down.
AGATGACTCACTTTCTCCATATGAGATGATTCACTTTTTCTGTGTGAGTTGATTCATTTTCTCCATGTGAACTGATTCAGCAATCTCAATTTTTTTAATCGTATTCAATAGTTTTATGGCATCGACAACTGGTCCCTAATTGTACCCAGTTTTAACTTAAATTCTTTTAATTTTAATTTTAACTTTATATATATTTTTTTTATCTTACTTTTAATTTATTTTTAGTATTTTTTTATTTTTTTTTTTGAGTGCCATTTTTAATTTTTAGAAACTTTATTTTTTTATCACTTACTAACTTTAAGCAGCCATTATAATTGTAAATTTATATATGAATTAAGATGAGGAGGTTAAGGGGTTATATCCCCAGTGGTACTCCGTAATCAGTGAGTCAGTTGCCAGTTACCAGTTGCCATACTCTAGATAAGGGCGTCGCAGCACTGAAATGACGACACAAGATAAACTCATAAACTTTCTTTAAATCTAAGGTCCCGGTCTGTTTAGCCTAAAGTGTGCATAAGATGCCCGTAGAGCGACAAACCAAACCAAAGAAATTCTTAAATCTATGAAATTTTTATATACTTATATTTTAGCACTTTAATTTCGTAAGAATAAGTGAAAATAATGAAATCAGGGACATTTTTATTTTATCCAAATATCAAATTAAATTTCTTATTTTTAGTTTCTATATTTTTTATTTAAACGATTATAATATTTTGGCCTGCTTAACAATAATATCTGGTGTTTTGGCTCTCGGTGACTACAGGTCTCGGGTTCGAGTCATATCTCCAGTCCGTATCTTTTGGAACAACCTTTTGGTCATAAAAATTAACATTGCTTCTATAAAAATCAATTGCATTTCAAATGATAAAATAATAATTTTCAAGCCTCCGGAAAAGATTTTTAAGCCATTGCTACGTGAAGAACTCTTTGAAGTCGGCAAAAGTACCAAGAAACCAGATGGGGGAAAAAAAAAAAAAACCAGAAAAAGGCACAGTACTCTGACCTATGCCTTTGTCCTATGGGGTGAAAATATCTCTGTGAATAGATTAGCAAGAGGTGGAGTAGGTGTAGATAATGGTGTAGGCATTCATTAAAACAAAACTACCAAATACATTATAATTTGCTCCATGGCCTGATGGCCAAGTGACTAGAACTCTTGCACTCGGTGTCACAGGTTTCAGGTTCGAGTCCGATGATACCATGGAAGTTTGTAGTGGGTTCGGAATCCACTTTAAGCTGTAGGTCCATGTCTAATATGACTGTTGGGTGTAGTTCTGACAACTCTACCCCGTAGAAAAAAATATCTCACGTTTCAGAATCTGCAGGTAAGCAGACGGCCTTGGCCCACCATGGAGCTATTGCGCCATTGAATAATAATAATATAAACCCTCATAATAATAATGTTGTCAAATTTGCGCCAATTAGTCGGGGTGAAAATCTTAGGGGTTCATTAAAAATTTGTTTTTTTTTTGCTTAATAATTGTCGTTAAATTAGTAATATTTTATGAACACTTCAAGAAAAACAATTTTTTTCTTCTAATGTGGCCTACGAGAGTTTTTTTTTTAAAATTTTCATTGTGAAAAGAAGCTCACAGCTTCTTTCACTCTTCTGTTATCTATTGGACATTCTTTTTACTGCTAACAACAATATTGAGTATTAAATTTCTTAATTTTCTGAAACATTTAAGGTTTTCATTTGACTTTCAGTTATAAATAAACTTTAATAATTGCTACTACTGGACTTTTCTTATACTTTGTAACAATATTGCCAACTTATAAGGTCAGTAGTATAAAATTTCAGAATTTTCTGAAACATTTGAGGTTTTTTATTTGGTTGGTCTTATGTTATTCTTTTTACATTAGATTCCGGTTTGGTTTGTAGCTCTACAGTCAATTTTTTTGCACACTTTAGACTAATTAGACCGGGACCTACAGTTTAACGTGGATTCCAAAACAATAACAAACATCCATGCCACCGCCAGGATTCGATCCCGAAACCTGTGGCACTGAACGCCAGCCAATTGGCCATCAGGCTACAATGATTCAAACAAGAAATGTAAATCACATATTTATGTACTTTAACGATTCCTCAAAGAAACAGAATGCTTTTGTAGGTTTCGAATACATTTTTTTTTTTTTTTTTTGGTTCTAATGCAGCTGGCAAATACTGAAACAGTTGTCTTTGATGCCTTAAGGCAAGCGCTGCACCGACGTTACTCACTTAGCACTACCCAGGAGGTGCGTGTAGCTTGAAGATAAACTACGGACGCGGAGAATAACACTACCCCACTCTCAACGCTCTGCGATCATTCTAGATCGGGACCTAAGGTTTAAAGTGGATTCCTAACCACTACAAACATCCATGGCACCGCCGAGACTCGAACCTCCCCCCCCCTGAAACCTGTGGTACCAAGCGCCAGAGCGCTAGGGTGACCATCAGGTCCTTAACATATAATATATAACATATAATATTTCTTATATGTTATTATGTAATTTACTTTTCTTGTTAATAACATATAATGTTTCTTATATGTTATTAACAAGAAAAGTAAATTACATATAAGAAATGTAAAGTACATCTTTAAAGATATCTTAGAGAAAAAAATAAAGGAGAAGAATGTTTTTGTGTGTTTCGAATATTTAAATACAATATATAATTATGAATTCATAATTAAATATATAACAAATGCAGCAAGCATATTATACGATTAAAATGAGAATAAATAAAATTTAAACAAGAATAATAATGAGAATAATAGAAAGATAAAGAAAAAAAAAAAAAAGCATTTGCTCTGAAAACGTAACATAAAAATTTAAATATTTTATTGTATCCTGGAAAAAAAAATTATTAAAAAATATTTTTAATACCGCCAAAGAGGCGATAAATTATTCTTCTGGCACATGCATGTCCACTTAATTGGCTGCCTACGGTCAACGGTTCCTATACCTGGGAGGGGCACAACAATTCGAATCTTTAGAAAAGCAAAACGAAAAATATCTCACGAGACGACAAAAATCTGCTTATTTTATTTTTTTTACTATTATTATACTTTTTTTTTTTTTTTTTTTTTACCTTTCCTCCTTCAGAAAAAAAGTTACACCTCGTTCCAGCTCATTGCAAACGATTTCAAAATCAGCGGGGAGCTCCCATCCCTGACCCTGCGCACCCCTGGGGGTGGGAGGGGGCAGAGCAGACGAGAATGATGAAGAGCGCGGGATGAGCAAGGAATGCAACTCACCTGCTGGGCCGAGGGAAGTCTCTGTTTACTTTATAGAGGCGGCGGCCTTTGCTGGGGTGGAGATACCCCACGTCACGTGGAAACTTTTGAAGTATCGTTTGACATCAAGTCACATAAAAAGAGGAGATAAAAGAATAACACCAGGAAACTCTATTTGGAGAAGAACGGAAAAAGGTAACAACTGAACATCTTGGGAAAGTGGCTGTAATTTAAAATGCAGTACAATGAGAAAAAAAATATGTGGCATGTCCTGTACGTTAAGAAAAGAAATTTAAGGAAGGTCCACTGGTTTCTATACTAGTTGAATTCTAAGCATGATTAAATTACAATAAGAATGATATGTGGTATACGTTATATACCAAGAACAGAAATTAGATTTTTCTGGAAAAGAAATTTAAGGTAGGCCCACAGACTTTCTATACAAACAAGATAAAATTACAACAAGAATGATATGTGGTATACTTTATATACCAAGAACAAAAATTTCAACAAGGATCTCAGATTTTCCGTGCACATTAACTGAGCATCTTGAGAAAGTGGTTGTTATTTAATATCATCAATCATCAACATTTTATACACCAACTGAGCATCTTGAGAAAGTGGTTGTTATTTAATATCATCAATCATCAACATTTTATACACCAACTGAGCATCTTGAGAAAGTGGTTGTTACTTAATATGAAAATTAATGAGAAAAATATGTGGTATGTCCTGTATGTTAGGAAAAGAAATTTAAGGAAGGTTCACAGACTTTCTATACTGGAAGAATTCTAAGCAAGTTTAAATTTTACAATAAGAATGATAGTGAGGTATATATATACCAAGAACAGAAACAAGTTTTCTGAAAAAAAGAAATTTAAGGAGGTCCACAGACTTTTTATATTGGGAGAATTATGAGCAAGATTAAAGTACATAATAAGAATGATATGGGGTATATATATACCAAGAACAGAAATAAGATTTTTCGTGCACATTAACTGAGCATCTTGAGAATGTGGTTGTTATTTAATATGAAAAGTAATGAACAAAATACATGGCATGTCCTGTATGTTAGAAAAGAAATTTAAGGAAGGTCCACAGACTTTCTATACTGGAAGAATTCTAAGCAAGTTTAAATTTAATAAGAATGATATGAGGTATATATATACCAAGAACAGAAACAAGTTTTTCTGAAAAATTATCAAATTTTAACAGGAGGCATCAGACTTTTTATATTGGGAGAATTATTAGCAAGATTAAATACATAATAAGAATGATATGGGGTATACTTTACATACCAAGAACAGAAATAAGATTTTTCGTGCACATTAACTGAGCATCTTGAGAATGTGGTTGTTATTTAATATGAAAAGTAATGAACAAAATACATGGCATGTCCTGTATGTTAGGAAAAAGAAATTTAAGGAAGGTCCACAGACTTTCTATACTGGAAGAATTCTAAGCAAGTTTAAATTACAATAAGAATGATATGAGGTATATATATACCAAGAACAGAAACAAGTTTTTCTGAAAAAGAAATTTAAAGGAGGTCCACAGACTTTTTATATTGGGAGAATTATGAGCAAGATTAAAAGTACATAATAAGAATGATATGGGGTATACTTTACATACCAAGAACAGAAATAAGATTTTTCATGCACATTAACTGAGCATCTTGAGAATGTGGTTGTTATTTAATATGAAAAGTAATGAACAAAATACATGGCATGTCCTGTATGTTAGGAAAAGAAATTTAAGGAAGGTCCACAGACTTTCTATACTGGAAGAATTCAATAAAGAAATTTAAAGGAGGTCATATTGTTTAAATTACAATAAGAATGATATGAGGTATATATATACCAAGAACAGAAATAAGTTTTTCTGAAAAAGAAATTTAAAGGAGGTCCACAGACTTTTTATATTGGGAGAATTATGAGCAAGATTAAAGTACATAATAAGAATGATATGGGGTATACTTTATATATCAAGAACAGAAATAAGATTTTCGTGCACATTAACTGAGCATCTTGAGAATGTGGTTGTTATTTAATATGAAAAGTAATGAACAAAATACATGGCATGTCCTGTATGTTAGGAAAAGAAATTTAAGGAAGGTCCACAGACTTTCTATACTGGAAGAATTCTGAGAAAGATAAATTTACGTTTAAACAAACAGGGAAACATTAACTTATATTTGCTAATTCTAAATAAAAGGGGTTTTGATTAGAAAATCTTTTTCTAATAAGTTGAAATTATTTTATATTTTTATATTGTATCTGAATGCAAATATTAGTTAATTATTCATATTAAGATTTCAAATAAAAAAAGAGCATTATTTTAAAACAATGATTATTTTAAATAATAATTAATAACTCACTATTTTTAATAATAATTATTTTATAATGAATTATTATTTAATTATTAAGAATAATTTTTAATGATTATTTTAATAATATTGATGTACATATATACATTGAACATCGGTGGACCTCGTGTTCCACCACTTATGCATGCCATGAACAACCCATCAAAGAGCATAACATTGCCTTCAGAGAGAACTTTTAGGCCAACATTTCAGGCCGTATAGGAGAAAAACCCGGAAATTCCCGGCCCAGAAATGAGAGACACTTTATATGCATCGTCATAATAGCCATCAAGTCTCAGTTTCTGAAAGCAATGACTACAATAGAGGCCAACAGCGGATTGGAACCTACACCCAAGATGTGCATGTTATCGCTGGACCAGAAGTTGCGCAATAATTCTTATTGTCGTTATATACTACTGTGCCCAAAAAGTAAAAGCAATTTTCAATTTAAATTCCCCTTGTATTTGAAATTTCAATTTTTTTTATTTATTTATTTATTTATTTTTTTTAGGTTGCAGGCACTATCCTTAACATCTGCATGAAATTTCACGTCAAAATATTCATTAGTGTTTGAATTACGCTTGGCTTTGTGAGACGCTAAAACTGATTTCGGCGATTTTTTAAATGTCTGAATTCATTGAGCAAAGAGCTTGCATTCAATTTTGTTTGCGGAAACGTATAGAATATTGCAGAAGGCATTCGGTGTGCAAACTGTACCGGAAGAAAAGGTTTACAAAGTGGTACTATATTTATTTATTTATAATGAAAATTTAAGTTATTAATTAATACTATATATCGTTATATTAAATTAATAATTATAATAAATAACAAATTAATAATTGCCATTCTTAATAAATTAGTAACTAATAATTTGTCATTACAATTACATATTTATAAATTAGTGTACGTTGCGTAAACATTATGCAATGGCGGAAAGTCTGTGTGGTACTTAGATCAGGAAAATTAGAGATGCTTTGATCTGATCTCTTCTGTTATTGAATTTTGCGGCTTTCAGCCACAAAATGCAAATCTTAAGAAAAGGGGGACCCCACCAAGAAAAGGAAGAGAGTAAAGTGGTTATACCGTTAATCATAATTCTTGGCAGTTTTACACCTTGTAATCTCGTGAAATATGTTACATCCCCCAAAAGATTCGGGAATGTTTGGGCGAGGCGAACTCAACTGTCGAAAATTAGAGGGTTTAAAATTCAGAGCCACGCCTCCTGCCACCCCTCATTGACAAGCGGATTTTGAAGAGGGAAACAGGAGGTCTTCCCCTCTGCGCAGCAGAATTAATATTTATTCTCATGTACCGCATATTCATATATCATATGTTTAGCTCATATTTTAGTTTGTGTTTATGTACAGGGTGATTATGATTAAAGTCCCGCTTTCAAAATGCTGTCAAAAAAGAACCACTCTTCACAATGAGTTCAAATTTGAACTGAAGATACTTGAAGGAGGGAAATGGTATGGCTTAAAAAAAAGTTCCAAAAAAAGTTACATCGATTTTTCCATCCAATTTGGTATGACTTTGCCGTAGTGGATGGGTTTTTCACTAACAGTGTTACAACTGATGAATGACTTGGAAGTTATTTTTTCCGTCAAGAAAAACCGAAACAATCAAGCACATTGAACACTACAGTTGATTTAATGTGCAACTCATGCGAAATACATAGTCATTTCGATTCAAAATATCACTGGCAACCGAATTCTCTTTCTTTATGCCATTTACAGGGCCATCTATTAATACACTTTGGAACTGGTTTTTGATGCCGTACAGTTTCCGCCTTCTTCAAGTATCTTCAGTTCAAATTTGACGAGTGGCTCTTTTTTTACAGAACTTTTAAATGTGGGACTTTAATTATAATCACCCTGTATATAATAAATTAATGAACATTTAAATTTCATTTTTTAACTGTCGATTTTTTATTATTTCAGTCTCACTTTTCCTCTATCCCAAGAAATTTAAAAGTTAAATACAACTTAAATGAACTTAAATCCAGGAAAAAAATTCAGTCAAACCAAGGCAATCAAGTGAAAACAAGGGCAATCAAGTGAAAACAAGGGACGGCAATCACGTCAAACCATGGAAAACTTTTGCTGGGCAAATTAACGGTTGTGAGATCTGCTTCAGCAGTTCAAACTGATGTGAAATATGCATACGAACCAGGATTCTGTTCTACACAGATCCAAACTGAGGCCAAATTGATTCCCAATCTCTAACATTTAAAAGTTAAAACAAGTAATATATATATATAAAAATTTTAAAAGTCAATTCCTACTTTTTCACTATATTGCAGAAAAGTCCTTTACAAATAAAGTTGAAATTTTCCTCTTACATCTGGTGCCATCTATTATTAGATACATGCAACTTAAATCTAAAACAACTAAAATTTAATTAATGAATTAATATTTGAAAAAAACTATATTAACATCAAGTGTCATCCACTACAAGTTCAAAAAAATGTATTTGAACTTGTGTTGTTTTTATTGTGGAACAATAAAAAGTATTTTATTAACGATTGAACATTTGAACAAGATATTTATAAGGAGAGTGTGAACTAATAGTAGGAATTGAATAACTGATTTTAAAATAACTCTAAAATTGTCCCTGGGGTAAAATATTTATCGTTTCTTAAATGATAAATATTCTTTATAATATCGGAAATAAATTCCGGAATATTCAATCATCATCATTGGTGCAAGAGCCCCATGGTGGGTCAAGGCCGTCTGCTTATTGACAGATTTCGAGACAGGAAATGTTTTCCTTTTATGGGGTAGGTTTGTCAGTCCTACGTCCAACGCTCTGCAGTCATATTAGACTAGGACCTACGGTTTAAAGTGGATTCTGAACCATTACAAACATCCATGGCATTGCTAGGTGGCTCGAACCCGAAACCTGCGGCATCAAGCATCAGAACACTAGTCACTTGGCCCCCCGGAATATTTACCGCCATTAATTGCCTTTATTTGATATTAACACTGTTCACCAAAGTAATTCAAGAAACAGAAATTTTAGAGGAAGCACGCGAAATGAGTAGGAAATACAGCCCTCAGAAAACTAAAATACAAAATTAATTCAAGGAAATTAATTTCATTTTACAAAAATATCTAATTGATAGGAAATTAATTTCATTTACAAGAAATATCTAATTGATAGGAAATTAATTTCATTTACAAAAATATCTAATTGATAGGAAATTAATTTCATTTACAAGAAATATCTAATTGATAGGAAATTTTTCATTTACAAGAAATATCTAATTGATAGGAAATTAATTTCATTTACAAGAAATATCTAATTGATAGGAAATTAATTTCATTTACAAGAAATATCTAATTGATAGGAAATTAATTTCATTTACAAGAAATATCTAATTGATAGGAAATTAATTTCATTTACAAGAAATATCATTTGATAGGAAATTAATTTCATTTACAATATCTAATTGATAGGAAATTAATTTCATTTACAAGAAATATCTAATTGATAGGAAATTAATTTCATTTACAAGAAATATCTAATTGATAGGAAATTAATTTCATTTACAAGAAATATCTAATTGATAGGAAATTAATTGGCTTAGTAAATAGTATGAGGCCTGATGCCGAGTGACTAGCGCTCTGGCACTCGGTGCCACAGTCTCCTGATTCGAGTCCGGACGGTGCCATGGATGTTTGTAGTGGTTCTGAATCCACTTTAAACCCTAGGTCCCGGTCTAATATGACTTCAGAACAGTAGGGCTGAGGGCTGATAGCCCTACCCATTGTCATCGGCAGCATCATTGGCTCAACAGCCCTCAGCAACATCATTGGCCCATTGTGGGCCAAGACTGTTACCTACTGACAGATTTCGAGACAAGAGTTATTTTCTTTTTACGTGGTAGGGTTGTCAGCCTTACGCCCAACGCTCTACAGTAATATTAGACCGGGACGTACGGTTTAAAGTGGATTCCGAACTACAAACATGCATGGCACCACCGGGACTCGAACTCGAAATCTGCGTCATAGAGCATCAGAGCGCTAGTCATTCGGCCATCAGGACCCAAAAAACATGTAACGCTTCCAGATGGGCTCTAACCGCCAGTGTTTCGGTTAACAGCTGAAGCGCGTTAGAACCCTACCCCGAAAAAGAAATATACCAGTAGACAGACGGCCTAGGCTCACCGCTAGTGAAGAAGAAGTAAATAGTACAGCGAATTCCGAAATGTGTGAGTTGAGTCAATGCATCAGAGATGTTAACTCGGTTCGAAACCCAAAACAGGAGAATTCCATATCTATGCAAGTAATAGTAAGAAATATCCGTTAAGCTGGATGTGCTTCAGTTGATTTTGCAGAGTAGAGGAGGAGAGTGCAAGTTCCTTCCCTCCTCAGATATCACTCCTGAAGAATATGCTTTAAATAAGGATAAACAAATGTTGTTGCTTGTTGTAGCTTATCCCTTTAATTTAGAATCCTAAACCAAGTCCAGTAGATCATGCTGCATCAATTGATCGTAAACGGTCCCCTCATTCAACAGTTGCCTCACGGCGGCACCAATACAATCGATGAGATGAGAGGGAGACGCGATGGCCGAACAATGACAAAGGGTATATGTCTTCTCGTCTCCATTGAAGGTCAAACTCTTAGTGTGGCCAGTCCTTATTCTAGCAAAAGCCGTTTGAGCAGATCTAGGACAGGAGCACTCCAAAGACATACCAGGATATTTAGCGGCATACCATGCATGAATTGGTGGCGACCTCCAAGCGGTGGATAAACAAATGAATCAAGAATGTCATCTCTGTGTAACTGAGAATTGCTGTGCTTCTGAGGATGATATACAGATTAGTGCAACTTTCCAAGAGATATCTGCCCACACAGATGCATCTGTCTCTTTCATGGCTATAAATATGATGATAGTGGTTTTTCACTTCCTATTTGAGAGTCGAATCAATGAAAACTTGATAAACTTCCCCTGCATTGACTCAGATTTAACATTAATCATTGGGTTACATCTGAAACAACACTAATAGAAGGAAATCGAATACGGATTGACCCACTTTGGTAGACAGGTTCTTGTCAATTAGACACGAATCGCAGAATGGCTGATTGAAAATATCATGTCGACTGCATAAAAGATGTACCAAATTTTTGTCGAAGAAAAAGAGAATAAAAAGAAAATGAAATAATTTTAATATAATATAAAACTAAATTAATTTTAACTCACCAATAATGGTGCAATTTCCCTGAAACACAATCTCCATAGTGTATACTCGTTTGTGAAAGCAGTAACTACAAACAATGCCGTCAGAGAATACGATTCTCAGTGCTCCTGCAAGCTAGCAGCGGCCTGATCGCCTAATTGCTAGCGTTGTAGCTTTTGGTAGCATAGGCTTCAGGTTCGGATTCTGGCGGTGGCATCGATGTTTGTTAGTGGTTTTTAATCCACGTTAAACTGTAGATCCCGGTCTAATTAGCATAAAGTGTGCACAAGATGACCGTAGGGCGACAAACCAAACCAAATCTTAAAACACAACTCATTTTTATTTTCTATTTTCGTTTTCAGAACGTTCTCTGGTGCTCGGTGCAACAGATTTCGGCTTCGAATCCCGGGGTGCCATGGATGTATGTAGTAGTTCGGAATCCCCTTAAAGCCTTAGGCCCTGGTCTAATATGACTGCAGAACGTTGGACGCAGGGTTGACAACCCTACCCTGTAAAAAGAGAAACATCTCTTGTCTCGAAATCTGCCAGTAGGTAGACGGCTTTGGCCCGCCATGGGCTGTAGTGCCAAGGAGTTCGCTAGTACGATAACTGATGAACTTAATTTATTGTCTGAATATGTTTTATTCATACTTTTTATTTCTTTGTTTGTTTAAGATTGCTGTTATGCGTTTTGTTCTTACATTAAATTCTGAATTTTATGATTATACAGGCCCACTGACTAAATTTATTTTTTATTTTTTTGTATATATATATATTTTCTCTCAACGAATTAATCGCATGTAACATACTTCGCAAATCGTCACACAATCAAGATTTATGATACGACTTTTAGTTCAAAAAATAAACAAATAAAGTTAAATTTTAATATATATCATTAATCTATTCAAATCTAGAATTTTAAATTTAAATTTGGTTCAAAATAGCATAAAGCATTTATATTATTAATGTCTTTTTTAATATAGTCGTTGTTTATCATAATTTCCATCACAGTCGATTTTTTCTTATCTAAAGCTGATTGTGGCAATAGCTTTTCCTTATGCAACGTTGTTTGTAAAGTCTAATCAAAGCAAACTTGTATTTAAGGATTAAAAATGACTTTAACTTGTTTATATTGTGAACTAACATTTAAAGATCCTGAACTTCATCGAGAACACTACAAAACCGAATGGCACCGATATAATTTAAAAAGAAAATTAGTAGATTTGCCACCATTAAGTCGTGAGGAATTTGATAAAAGAACTTCTTCCAAGGCATCTCCTTCGAAAGATAAAGACAAAAAGGTATCTTTGCATTGTGAAATATGTAATAAGCACTTTTCCTCTGAAAATGCTTTGACGAATCATCTAAAATCTAAAAAACATCTCGATAAAGAGAACTACCCAGTTAGTAATTTAGATGTCAAACAACAAGTCTTGAAAGAAAAGCCGCTCTCTAAAATTTCCTCTACAGATGAAAAAAATAATCTTCCATTAGTTGAAAAAGATGATGATTGGTCAGATTGTGAAGATGATGGTGAGTGGGAAAGCTGCGATGAAAGTGATGGTGATGAAGAAAGATTTATTGTTGATACAAATGATTGTTTATTTTGTGATCATCAGAGTGATTCTACTGAAGGCAATGTTTCACATATGAGTAAGAATCACTCATTTTTCATTCCCTTTATTGAATCCCTAATAGATTTAGATGGTTTAATTGGATTTTTAGCTGCCAAAATACATTATGGGATTTGTTTATGGTGTAATGGAAAAGGTAAATGGTTCGAATCTATTAAGTCAGTTAAACAGCATATGATCGATACTGGACATTGTAAAATGCTTTTTGAAGGTGAAGCTTTGGAAGATTATGCTAGATTTTACAAAATAAAGGAAGACGTTAATGATACCAGAGAGGATAGCGATAAAAGTGACATAGATAATAAGGATGAAATTGAGAAATGTGATAAAACTAAAGATAACATTAAAGTTGCAACTGTTTTTGAAATGAAAAAAATCCAGGAATTGTTAGCCAGTTCTGATTATGAATTAAAATTGCCTTCAAAAGTTACTATTGGCCACCGAACTTTGGCAGTATATTTTAAACAGAATTTAAAACCCCTGTCTTCTGATAGTAAACATAAAGTAAGGAGAGTACTGGAACAATATAAAGCACTTGGATATACTGGAGCAACCGGACCAGCAGCTTTACAAATTGCTCGGGATATGTCTTATGCTCAAAAGAAAAGACAACAATATTATCTAAAACTCAGTATGAAAAAGAATAAGTTTCAACCACATTTCAGACCCCAGATAATGTTCTAGATTTCTTTAAATGAAGATCTATCAATGTAATTAATAATAATAATATATTCTAATCTGCTTTAATATTTCATGTATTTTTGTGAAATTATCAAATTTAAAATTGTTAAATGCAGTTATTACCTAATATTATATAAAACAATCTTTCACCCTGAAGTTAAATTTTTTTAAGGAATTACCTACAGCTCTATAACATATATAAAGTAGCAATTTGATCTTTCTTTTATCATAAGCTAACTTTTGTTAATATAACTTGTAAAATAGAACTTACTGATTTAAACTCTTAAAATTGATAAATACTAATTTTTTTTAGAGCAAGAGCAGAAATCAAGCCTTAAATAAAGTGCTTTGTTTGATTATATGTTTATCAATTTGGCTTGATATAAATAAAAACATTTTCTGAAATTTAAATTAGATTTTTTTCACATGCACCCTTAAAAATATATTTTGAAAGTATTCTAATAATAAAGTTATTTTTATAACAACTTATGACATTATAACAGACTATTTAAACATTCTTTATGATTTAAAAATAAAATTTAATGAAAAATATGCTTTTTCTATATTTCAGAATAAACTTCATGTAGATTTCTTTATTTAGACTATCAGAGCAACTTAACATAATAAGGTGTTATGTAATCTTGGAAATTACAACTTTTATTTGATTTTTAAAAGTTCAGTTTCAGATTTTTAAAAAGTTAGAATTAAATTAACTATGAAAACAAAGGAATAACCTATGAATATTCTTGAGTATCTGTGTATTTCATCAATGTAGGAAATTTTATATTAAGTATGTCAAAAAATAAATACTGGTATTGGATTGTGCAATATAGCTTGAAAAACTATTGGAGATAAATTCACATATTAATAGAAAATGAACTAGACAAAAAAAACAAGTAATATATATATAAAAAAAAAAAAAAAATGTAAGTCAATTCCTACTTTTTTTCACTCTATTGCAGAAAGTCCTTTGTAAATAATTTCCATTCATTCTTTTAAGTTTATCTGGTGCCATCTATTGGTAGATATAAGCAAAATTAAATATAACTAAAAATTAATTAATTAAATTTAATTACTGAATTAATATTTGAAAAAACTGCATTAACATCAAGTGTCATCCACTGCAAGTTAAAAAAAAAATGTATTTGAACTAGAGTGGGTGAATAAAAAAAGTATTTTATTAACGATTGAAAATTTGAAGATATATGTAGGGAGAGTGTGAGTTAATAGAAGGAATTGAAAAAGATTTCAAATGACTGTTATTTGAAATCAATGCTTAAAAGCAAAAATTTTATAGTTAAAGACTCTAGCTGATAATTATTTAACAATGTAAATTTGTGAAAAATTTTATTATCTCATTAATCAAGTTGTTAAGCGCTGTCTTGATTCAACTTCACAGAAAAATGTTTCAAAGAAGTGTGACACTACTTGGCTGCAAATTAATTTCATAAAATATATTATTTTTTTCTTTATTTATGTTGTTTTGTATGCATGCTAAAAAATCTTAAAAGTTTGGGTAACAGGCTGCTGTGTATAATGTCTGGAGAAAATAATTTTTCTGAGAATTTCATTAAAATCAGTTCCTTAAAATTCCTACCTAAAATGCTAATCCTTCTAAATTAATAATAATTTAATTTTGTGCGAGAGAAAAATAAATGGTCTTTTAATCATAACATCATAGATGTGGATGATATAAGATACTGTGGGTAACCTTGACTATTTCTCTGTTCAAATGAGCCTCAAAGAACAGTATTATATAATTAATTTGTAGTACTCATACATTTGCCATTTATACACAAGGAGGACCAGACATTACAAAATCTTTCCTTGACTAGTTTTGGAAATTGGTGTCAGAAGCAAAGTAGTAGGATATAGCATGACAAAGAAAACAGCTTGTCATCTATTTTCAATTTTGGTATAACATAATTCTGTGAATAATTATATTCAACTTTGAAGTTTGACAGGTCAAAATATTGCTCATAATTAATTAATCAACTTCTTGAATCGCTGCGAACAGTCTTGATAGATGTCATACCAAATTTTAAAAAAATTATCAAAGCAAAATTGACTGAACTTATTAAATATTTAACTTTTTTCAATCATAATCATTTTATAAAATTGTCTGAATTATTTAAAATTCATATTTGATATTTAATAAGTTGACAAATATATTACAGCTATTCTATTAAAAATATAACTTGGCTCCCAAAAAGAAATTTTACGAGTTGGTTGACTAAACATTTATCTTCGCCCGATATAAGAAAATTGAACTTAAAGTTGACAAAATGTTTTGTGCATCTTATAGCAGTTTATGCTAATGGATAAAAAAATAAAAATTACATATATAAAAAGCTTTATAATCATCATCTGTGGTGCAACAGATGTTTTTGTTTCTACTGGGTAGGGTTGTCAGCCTTATGCTCAACAGCGATAATGGACTGGGACCTATGGTTTAAAGTAGATTCTGAACCACTTCAAGCATCCATGGCACCGCTGGAACTTAAACTCAAAACTTTGTGGTATCGAGCGCCAGCCACTCGACCATCAGGCCCCCAAAAAGCTTTATAGAATACCAAATTAATAATTATCGATATTGATCAAGATTTTTCACCTCCAGAAAATATGATTATAAAATGACACCTTGTTTTCACCATAGTTCATGAATGTATATCTTCTATCCAATTTCCATTCATTCATAACTAAATATGAATATATAAAAATTCATAACATTTTTAAATTACATATATAAAACTTGTGGCATCAAAAATGTTCTTTAAAACATTAAAATTTTTTGCCATGACTATAAAAATAGAACTTAATTGATATATAATATATCAAATACTATAGGTACAAAACAGTGGATTATAGAAAGGAAATGATATAAAATTTTGTCTACATAATTACATCTATAAAATTTTAAACTTAAATGATGATGTTTTTTGTTATTCCAAGTGTAATTTATTTTATTATTAGCCGAAGAAAAGAATAAAAGTAATTTATGTCTTAAGCTATAGGTATTCATAATTTTCATGCAATACTTGAATATTGACAAAATATTACTGTATTTATAAATTGCGAAAAATATTCTTAATATTTTAGAAAACAAATATAAATAAAAAATTTTAACTTTTTGGTGCAGAGGAAGAGTTTCATTAGAAGAGACCGATAATAGAATGTGTAAAAAAGGTTAGGTAGAAATGTTTTATTCATTTTGCACTCCTTGTTATTTTTGTCAATGCAAATAAAGTCATATTTTTGTCTTTAGTATTCATATTTAGTAAATTGTTAAATGCAAAATATTTTTATAACAATAGCAACCACATTTCTTCTTTGAAATAAAATAACTTATTTTTACATATATATATACATCCAGTTGGAAGATGTGTACATATGAAAAGAAAACACTTAAGACTGTAATTTTCAATCCCAGGGATTGACATTTATTTAGTGTAAATGCATTTAATAAAAATATTTTATAATTAATCCAAAAATTTTTTATATATTTTAAAATCATCAATATTGAAATATTTTAATTCAAGAAATAAAACTTCATATAGTTATTTAAGTTAATGATTATGATATGGAGAAGATAATTATCACTAAATTTTGTTTTATAAAATTAAAACTCAGTTTGCTTTTACAATTCAAATGCTTGATATTTTTATTCCCATCTATTTAAAAAAAAAAATATTCAATGAGATATGATTTTCATTTAATAAAACAAAAGTCACTACAAATTTCAAAACATGTTTAATTTGACATATACAAAAAAAATCTGCTCTACATTTATTAATTCTTTAGAAGTAGCGGTGCATAAACAAACATGATTAAGGTAAATAGTTGCATAACTGATAGAAAGGAAGATATTTTCATATCCACAAAAATATTAAAATAGAATGACATACATATATATATGGCATTAGAACATTTACATAATAAGTATAGGTCCTGTTTCAACATTTCAAGATCTTTAGACCAATGAGCAAACATACTTTCTAATTGCTTATTGTATATCACACCATGATTGCATAAGAAACTGAGAATTAAGCATTATTTAAATTCATACTCATAGTTTCAAATGTTCTGTTCCTTGGCTAGACAATGTTTTGTCTTTCTAATAAGATAAATATTTTATCCAGCCATGAAGTTATCATGATTTTTCCTTTTGTCTAAGTCCTAATCTTTTCTTGTGGTTTGTTTTAATCTAATTTAGTTTGGTTCTTGTCTTTGCAATATAATTCATTATAATTTTTATTGTCAAGATACAGATTACCGTTTGACAGAATTCAATTTCAAGCATCACTGATTGCTTGACTTCTCCTATTTCATTGGCCTATAAGATAACTTTATCTGCATTATATATAGATAGTTTCAATGCTTTGGCTGACCAGTATATTTCATATAAATTTTTTTTTTACATTAAAATACCAAAACAAACAAATGTGTTTCATTGAAAGAGCCAAGTACAAATATTTTACATTCAAATAGTTAGGAACAAAATAAAATTTTAAGATGTAAAATGAGAACAAACAAGCTATATTTTGAAACAAACCACTTTTTAAATAATTATTGATTCCATTATTTCTATCATAACTTAAAACTCTTTACGATTATACACTCAAATTCTCTCTATATATACACACAATATTTTGACATACAGAACAGCTTTTATACATGCAAAATGTTTGTAGAAAAGTTATAAATTCTTAACATTTTCAGCTATATACAAAGCATTTATTGGAATGTGGATACATTTTCCTTACATTAAAATATCAAAAATATTTTTATGAGGAAAACAATTAAATTTAAATAAATAATGCTTCAATTAATTAAAATCATAAGCAAAATAGTTCTGCTATGCAACTGCAAAAATAAAGCAATTAAGGTAATAACCTAGAAAATAATTTCTAAATATTGTAAATACTTTGTTATGACTGTATTAAGTTTTTCTTTACCAATTTTGTTAAAAAAATTAATATTGTTTTTTTACTTAAAAACAAGTCATCATAAAAAAGGATGCAAAGTAAGTATGCTCTTTACTGAGGATGCAAAGTAAATTTTATAGATTAGAACTGTTAATTTTTATAAAATGTGAAATACTTTTCAAAGTTATTGAATACAACTTGCTGATTCACAAGTTGAAGATTCATTGAATTTACTTATTTTTAGTGAAAATATCCTGATTTGAATACAAACATCAAAAGTCTTCTATTAATAAATTTTCTTTGTTATTTCACGTCTAATAACTATTTCCTTTTCATTCTAAATTAATACAAATACAAATTATAAACTCTCAGTAGAATAATATTTAATTATTTTACATGAGAAGCTCATTGGAACTAATATTTTATGTAAATAATCTATCTCAAGGAGTTGCCTTCTCCTCTAACATAGATACAGAAAAATTTAAACAAATATTTCTAATTTATTTTTTACTAACTGAAAAATAACTTGGATTATTGCTTTCTTGTTAGAAGCAATTTTAATGGCAAATTCCATTCTTCCCCAAAAAAATTTCATCAATTTGTATAGAAAAATGGTCAATATTTACTTTGAGAAGAGAAAAGGGCAAATAAAGTTAATAAATCTGAAAAACTACTTATAATTATGTTCTTTTCCATATGGCTGAAAACCCATTTATGACTTAAAATTATTTTGGGTAATATTTTTAAGATAACAAGCAAATCTAAATGTTAATAATAAAGGTCTGCTTTAGCAGTAACATTTATTCTATTTACTGCTTACATTGCTAAAACAGTTCTAATGCAGAAATATTGTTTAGTCACTTTATTAATTGGTAGATAAAAAAAATAACCTTTGTTTATATATGTGGTATTATATGAAAAATTGAGATGTTAATGCTTACACATTGTCATTATTAATAATATTACAAAACACTTTGCCAATCTTAATATTAATCAATTTATGTGTGCATGATTTTCTCCTTTCAAGAAGCAGCATATTAACCTATTAAGGAAATAAATAATAATGTATGTATTTCTAATAATATCATAGTTCATATGTATATATATATAAATGAAAATTGTTATAAAAAAGAATTTTTAATTAATATATATTAATTTTTTTAATGCTGGGAATGACTATTTCCGACTGATATGATTGATGCTCATTTCTCAAGATGATAGTACCGATACATTTTATCAACAAAGGGAAAATTAATACCTTCCTAGTAGTCATTTAATAAAAATTAAGCTGTTTTAAATTTTAAAAAATAATCCTTCATCTAAATATAAATTGAAACAAGAAACTGTATTCCAGCTGTGCCTTTTCGTGAAATAGCTTATCTTCATATAACTCTCATAACTTAATAGTTATTAAAATCAAAAAATAATATATTCATTAATTAAAAATTATTATTATACACTTTAAAATACAATATTTCAAAACAATTGAATAAAATAAAAATTTTCAAATAAGTAATATATTATACTATGATTGTATTCTTCTCAATTTTTGATTTGCACACAACATATCTTTGTTTAAAAAAAAAAAACTCATTTTCAATCTTTCTTTATATATGCTAATTAAATAGCCTCTTAAACAAATAATTTCAGCAACAGAATGCTTACATAAAATCTGAAAATAGTCCTTAGTAAAATTCTAAGATGTTCACTTCTAAATACTATATATGGAATATTTACTTAACAACATTATGCAGCTAAAAAACTTTTTATGAGAAATGTTAACAACTAACATTAATTCAAACTAATGGTTGACATTAAGAATCATTATATTTTTATTATCACCATTACTAACATCCATTTTTAAATATTTATGGGCTACGTACATGAATTATTTTAAGTTGGTTCATACTGAGTATTAAAGAACCCAGATTACTAGTCATTCCATTGAAAACTAAGCTTTCCACCATATGAATTCAGGTTTTCAATTGGTTCAAATGACACCATTCCAGTGTTCCAAATTTGTACCAAGAAGTTGGATGAAATTCAAGACAAAAATGGCATATGCAACATTGAACAGGAGAATAGAGTTCTCATTGACTATCTCCCTATATTTTGACATTTTATTTAGAGATCTACTAAAGAAAACCAGATATTTTTCTGTGACATTCTATGCATGCTTTTTAATATCACACATCAGAAAATTAAAATATCTCCATTTATTACATGACTTATGAAATTAATAGGAGAAAAAAATTTTTTTTTAAAGTTTCATTTTTAATAACAGGAATTTAAAAATACTAAAATGTGTATAAACAGATAAATTTGTAAATATTTTCAAACATTTTAATATATTACGAAAGAATTATCTTTCTAACTTTTAACTTGAACACATCTCATAATTTAAATAATCATAACATTAGTATAAAACAAATGCCAGTTTAAAACCACATACATATTTCCATATTTATATTCATTTCATTAATCTCAAAAATAAGACGTAATTAGAATTAATATCTCCCAATAATAAATTATTTTTAAAAATTAAATTGAAATAAATACACACACAGATAGCATTGAAATAAGTTTTTATGCCTATTTAATTTTGCATGTTCAATATATAAATGCATTTTTTATATAAGAGATCAATGAATTATTTTTGCATTATAAATTTCAACCATTAGATTAAGATAGGGTTCTCCAAACTTTTTTTTTTTTATTGCATACAACCTTAAAACTAAAAGCTGTACACCATATTGTGCAAGTGTGTTGCAAATAATTTATTTATTTTAAATAAAATACATTTAAATTAAATAACAAATTTATATTTTTAATTGGAATTTAATCTGAGCAATGTGATTGCATTGTTTATTAATATCAAAAAAATCTAGTTTGATGCCCACTGTTGATGCAATTTGAAGATCTTGTTTCAAATATAATTGTTGTCAATATATCTTTCACTCATGTTAATTAACTGTTCTTGAGTTGCAATCGAAAAATGGACTGCTTTTACATTTTCAATAAATGAGTTCATGACCTATTGAGACTCTGTTTTAATATTAGGAAGACCTGTAAGTTGGTTACAAACTCTCTCCAAATTTTTTAATGTGTAGATATAAGATTTTTTAATTTGTTTCATATTTACTTTATTTTCAGAAGTAAAAATCACAGAATGATGAAAAACATTTCCAGAGATCATGTTTCTAAATTTTTTCTTCACATCAAAAAGTTTTTTGGAAATGCATTCCATTCTCGGCCATTGTTAAAGTGTCCCATTTTCTTTGAGAAAACAAGTTGAGTTGACAATTGAGAGAACCTTGCGCTTACATGATAAGCGATCATACATTTGTATGTGATCATGAACCAATGTCTTTGCCATGTGCCCAAGTATTACTTTGTGCTCCCTTAAGGTATTTGCACCACATTTTGGACACAAAAGCTGAAATTTTGGAGATTACTGGATTAAGAGACTGTCCTCTTATATAAAATATTACCTTTCAATTTAAAATCATATCTAAACTATTTAAATAACTGCCTATATAATGAACATATTTATATATATACAATATGAGTCTTAGTTCATAACAAGACAAGCAACACAGAAATAAACGTTCTTGTATCTAGGCCACGGCAAAATAAATCCATAGGCTGAAAAGTCATTTCCTTAAACACAAATATATGAGAAAGATGCAAACTCTCTCAAGATACTATTCCTAATCCTTGTTTCAAATTGTGATGGCACTAATAAGTCCAACATTGCTTGCAATGGCAATCCTTCTTATAACATGAAAATATAAATAAATTTAACAAATGAGCAAAACAAAAAGATAGATACATGAGAAGTATGTTTGAAAATTACAAAACAAATTATATAAATGAAATTGACTAAGAAAAAGGTATCTTAGATAAAAAAATTTAAACATTGTTCAAAAGCTGTTAAAAAGCATTCTCAGATAGCAAAAATAAACACATGACTACAAAAACACTGAATAACAAAGCATTTTTCTCTTTTATCATTACCAAATGAGAAGATAAAGCATCAACATATAATTTATTTAAATGTATTATATTACGATGTCTATTAGTAAGATTAGCAAATGATAAATTTTGATTTATAATATTAGCATAGATATACAAAGTGAAAATTTTCAGTTGATTTAAACAATGACTGTGACAAATTCTTTTAAAAATATGCAAGGAAAATGCTCTTTGTAATTTTTACATAAAAAAAAAAAACCATTAATTAGATAATATAAAGTTTTCTAAATAAGCATTATTTTTTATCAATTCTTTTAAACAATTTAAAAACCTTTTAAAATGAAATTTACAATATCAGAATTATTAGATCAATTATTAAATATAAAAAAATGTCTCAATATTCCAAATGATACTAAATGTTTAGAAACTCAAGGAATTTCACTTTTCACGGCATTGGCATCAGAACTATCTATACTAGGTAGCCGTATCAGTGAAGGAAGTTCAATCAGTTTTTATTTTTTTCATTTGACAGATATCCAACTCTGAATCTAATATTATTTCACTTTGTTGCTTTTTATTACTATCTTCACATGCTAGAGTGAGTCTGGTTTGTGATAATTCAAGACCTCTCTTTTTAACGGCACCTTGAATATTTTTCTTTTTTTATTCTCAATTTTTTAAGTTGAGCATTTTTTGTTTCATCATTTGAATCATCCCTATTTAATTTTTCCTCTAGTTTACTCAATTTCATTTTCTTAATTTGGCTATGGCCCAAAATAGGTGAAATTGATTTGATTATTTCAACAAATGTTTCCTGCATTACTTTTTATTTCATCTTGCTGTTTTTCAGTGAAATGATTCCAAACATATTGATGATAAACTACCTTAAATATTCGTTCAATAATATCTGCATTTAGCTGAATGGCTCGTAAATTTTTAACAAAACTCTGCTTTGTCTTATCCAATTCTTTTTCATACTCTGTTTTTTCATTCTTTAATTCCAATAAAACAGAGTGGAGATTCTGAAACATAACATAAAAACTATTTACATTTGCTTTACAGCATTCATATCTCTCTAGCCAAGTAACTAAATTACACAAAGCTTCCTTGAATGTTTCTTTGTTACGTATTTTTTTTAGAAATATATCGCTTTCTGATTCAGAAAAATAATTGACTGGGAGTGATGGAATAACTAGTTGTTCACGGTGTTTTTCTTCTTGTATTCTAGATTGCTGAAAATGACTATAAAGGCGCATATCTTCAAAATCTTTAGCATAATGAACATACATTGTTTCATTACAAGTAGGATCATCACTTTTTCTTAGTTTAATGCGAGAACCACTTAATGTAACTGCTCTGTCAGCACTTGCCATACTTTTAAATCTTACATAGTACTTATCTTCTGAACTGATTTTGCTGCCTGAACTGGTTTCATTCTGTCTAAAACCTTCTTGAACAATTTGTCTAAATGGAGGATTAATTTTTATAGAGGAAATGTTTCCACATTGATTAAAAATTTCTCTAACGATTTCTTTAGTTACTTTTTCAGGCAAATTTGTAACTGCTACAGTTCGGCATCCAGGAGGTCTTTTAAAATCCATTTGGTTAGGGTAGGTGCGATTAGTGGGAATTCCCATTTCTTGAGATTCAAATGGAGTCAAAATTGAAGTCAAAGACGGAATAGAATAAATTTGTTTCGTAAAAATTTTTTCTTTTCTTTGAAAATAGTATCGATCGCGAGCTTCTTTCGGTAAATTCAAGATACTCCATTCACAGTTAGGATTAATCGCATATGATTCTATTCCGTATTCAGAATGTTCAATAGCAAGATTTATCGGTCTTCTTTACATTTTCTTATGTTTACACTATTAATACTATATGTTCTTTCCATAGCAATGGATGCATTTGCATAAATAAAATTTCGTGATTCAAACTATAAATTTCCTCGCCCATGGCAGAGAAAGTAGATTTCTTTGAAATCAAACAATATAATGTTTGAAGTTGTATAATCCTGTAATGCTGGAAACTATCTACTTATGTGCCGAGACTATTATAGTTACTGATTTTTCAAAATGAACATCCATATTCTCATATCTTGCTCAGGATATTCAACGGCAATACTTCATTTAGCTTAGTATCATGATCGGCTACCCAATAATATTAAGATTATCAGTTCAGATATAAGTAATAATCAGGAATTTTCTTCTAAACAAATAAGGTCATTTAGATTTTAGTCTCTGGTCCATAAGTATAATTATATTATATAGCCCAGAAATGAGCTGAAACAAAAAAATTAATCAACATAAATTCGATTTAATATAATGAACCCCTATCATTTTACCCTACAATGGATGTGTCACTCTGAATGAACGGATCTCTTAGAACGAATCCAGAAAATCTGTAACAAAAGAATGACCATTCATCTGTCATTTTTGATTAATATGCAAACAATAAAAGTAGAAATGGAAATGAAACTGATAAACAGGAATTGCTGCCTATATTATCTACGTTTCTTTGGGCCAATAGGCAAATATTAAACGTAGAAAATAATCGACTGAACTGGTCCTTTTCAACCAATAGACAAGTAGTAATCAGGGAATAACCTGTTGGAACGATTGGGACATTTTGGACCAATAAGTAATGTACTAGTAAACTTAGGAAATGACACCCTGAGTTTTTCGATAGAGATGCGATTGCAGGTATAAAGGAATCTCTGTTTTAACACCTTCAGCTATTTTAAATAACGTTTCTGTATTTTTTTTTCTTCACGTTTTGGTTTCTTTATATCAATTCTTAGATTAGCGTGTTTCCCTTTTTTTTAATCTTCGGCGTATTTTAACTAATGATTAATTTTTCGCGCTTTTAAAATTATGGTAATTAAAAGAAGTTAAAGAAAGCATTATTTTTTAGATATTATTTATAAATAAAAATATGCTCAAGTCATTTGCATATCATTAATTTGTTTCGGCTTTGTAAAGGTTGCGTAGTGTTATTAAAATCCAGACGGCAAAATAAAAGACGATAATCAATTTTCACATTTACATCTTTATTCCATTTCTTCTAACGGCAACTACGTAATACCAACAAAGTTCTGTTTTCATTCTAGCGGGAAATTCCCTTTTTTAACAGTGAAAGTAGAAGTCGTTCAAAGTGTATTTCATTTTCCATCAATAGGTGTCGCTACATCACTCCCTACCAGTAACAAAGTTACGTTACTTTGAAAATGGTAGAAGAATTAATATATCTATACAAATAATGGCGAACAAATACACATTGATACAAATTTAAATTGCACAAAATAATTACAATTACAATTACATATAAAAATTTACATACAATAAATCAAGTTAACTTTTAAAATGGACATGGACGAATTATAATGTTGAAGAAAATTCAATAATGTCATTGAAACGAACAGGAAGTTTTACTTGTCTTCCACAACGTGTTGTTGTGTTTGGTTGTGCAACTTGTTGACTTGGTATAAATGTTTGCTCACTCGGCACATATGTATGATCATTTGAGGACGTTGGATTCAGAAGTTCATTAGGTTGTAACACATATGCCGGTTTTAATCTATCCACGGAAATATAAACTTGTTTATTTTTAATTGATAGAAGAAAGTTTTTCGGGGATCTCTGCAAGACCAAATAGGGTCCTTCATATGGGGGTTCTAAAGGTTTTTAATTCTGTCATTCCGCAGAAACACATGTGAGCATGTGTACATGAGTGTACAAATCTTTTGGAATGAAGATCTTTTGTTTACATTTGTTTTTGGATTGGTATGGTTTTAAGTCGGCCATCTGTTTTCGGAGATTGCTTACAAAATTATCATCAGATATTGGCAATCTGGATTCTTCAAAGAATTCGCCTGGTAATTTAATAGTTTTTGCCATAAACCATTTCAGCTATTGTATACTTACAGTCCTCATGTAGAGCAGGTCGCAAACCCATAAGAGAACCGTTGGTAATGTGTCCGTCCAACGAACGTTGTTATGACATCTAATAGCTGTTTTCAAGGTACGGTGAAGACGTTCAACTTTTTCCATTATTCTGAGGATGGTAAGAAGACGTATGGTTTACTTGAACACCACATAGCTCAGCTAAACTTCGAAATAGTTCTGAAATAAATTGAGTGCCTCTGTCAGTAATAACACAAGTAGGTACACCAAATCCGGGTAATCAATGCTCATAAAAAGCTTTGGCTATACTTTCTGCAGTGATATTTGATAACGGTACCACTTCCATCCAAGAGGTAAACCGATCAATACACGTCAAGCAGTATGTGTATCATTAGAAGGTGAATAAGGTCCAATTAAATCTATATGAACGACACTAAATCTCTCATCTGGTGCTGGAAATGGTGAATATTCTGATTTGGTATGTTTAGTTATTTTATTTTTCTGACAGTTGATGCAAGTTTGAGTCCACTGTTTAACATCTTTTTCATATTAGGCCAAAATGAATCTTTTGGTTATTTCTTTTACAGTAGTTCGAATTCAGAATGAGCTAAACTGTGAATTTTATTAAATATTGTCGTTCGAAAATTTTTTGGTATGAATGGTCTGATACTGGAAGTAGAGGTATCACAATGCAAGAGCTTTCCTGATGGCAATTGGTGTTCTTTAAAATGTAATGATTTGGAATGTAATTTCAATTCTTGCAATTCATCATCATTAATTTGTGCATCTGCTATCAAGTCATAATCAACAATAGGTGAATCGATGTTCTCAATTCTAGACAGTCTGTCTGCTACCACATTGTTTCGACCACTGATATGGTATAGGTTAGTAGAGAATTGTGAGATATATTGTAGGTGTCGTAGTTGTCTGGGGGAGGCTTTATCATTGTTTTGCTTAAAAGCGAATGTTAATGGCTTATGATCAGTATAAATATCGAAATCTCGACCTTCAAGTAAATGCTTAAAATGTTTAATGGATAAATATATACCCAAAAGTTCACGGTCGTAAACGCTGTAATTTTCTGAGCATCATTAAGTTTTTAGAAAAAAATGCAATTGGCTTCCATCCATTTGGTTCTTTTTGTTGAATAACTGATCCAATAGCCCATTCAGATGCATCTGTGAGAAGTGCCAGAGGGTAATCTGAATTGGGATATGGCATTAACGCTATTTGAGCAACATCTTGTTTGCATTTTTCAAAACTTTGTCTAGTTTCATCGGTCCATGGTATTTGGCGTCGATCTTTTTTTTTGTAGATCCTTTCAAAAGTTCATGTAGAGGGGCTTGAGTTTTTGCGGCATTATTTATATAATTACGATAAAAATTGATCATTCCTAAGAAGGAACGTAATTCGTGCATACTTTCTGGCAATGGATATTCTATGATAGCTTCGATCTTTTGAGGTTGAGGTTGTGAGCCTTCCGCAGATATTTGATAGCCTAAAAAAATCTATTACAGGTACTCCCAAAACTGATTTGCTAACATTAATCCGTAGACCATATTTATCTAAGCGCTGGAAAACTATTTTTTTAAGATGTGAACGATGTTCTTCCTGAAGATGAAGAAGAGGCGATCAACACATCATCTAAGTATGGAAACACAAAGTCTAGACCATAAAGAACTTCATTTATAAACCTTTGAAATGTTGCAGGGGGCATTTTGAGACCAAAACTCATCACATTGAATTGATAAAGTCCAAAAGGTGTGATGATGGCAGTTTTTGCCTTATCTTCATCTGCTACGGGAATGTGATAATATGCTTTAGTAATGTCAATTTTAGAAAATATAGTTTTATTAGTTAAAATATGTTGAAAATCGTGGATTCGAGGTATGTTATATCGATCATCTATAGTTAAATCATTCAATCTTCTATAATCACCACACGGACGAAAAAGAACCATCTTTCTTTGTTACTATATGTAAGGGACTTGTCCATTCTGAGCTAGATGGACTAATAATGTTATTGTCTAGCATATATTTAAATTCTCTTTTAGCAATTTCCAACCGTTTTGGATCTAATTGTCTTGCTTTTACAATTTATAGGTTGTCCTTTAGTTATAATATGATGTTTTACATTATGTTTAACATTTGAAACAAGAAAATTTGGTTTTGTTATATTGGGATACATAGAAAAAAATCAGAATATTTACATAAGCTGCTCGTTGTATGTACACTTTCATTAATAGAGATGGGTGCAATGTCACCATAAACTGCAAAGAGGTTAGTTACACCATCAATTAATCTTTTATGCTTGATATCAATTAATAAATTGAACTTATTTAAAAAATCTGCACCTAGTATAGGTTTACTAATTTTAGCCACAATAAACGGAATTGAAATTCTCGGCGCAAACCTAGATCAAGATTTAAAATTTCTGTACCAAAAGTATCGATTGCAGTATTATTTGCAGCATATAATTTATAGTCACTAATAAATTTGTGTTTAGAAGTATAAGGAATAAGACTTACGTCCGCTCCACTGTCAACCAAAAAGCGTAAACCCGTTTTTTTGTCGTTGACAAATAGACGGAATTGACGGCAATGTGTTGTATTTTCAGCAGCAGAGTCTGCCGTTAATTCTGTTGCTGATTCTGGTTTTCCGAAGGATTATTTTTCCATGCACATGGAGCTTGGCATTTATCAGGAAAACATTTTTCTCGAAAACGAAAATGGTAATAACAGTATTTGCCAGAAGGATTGTAAGAGCGATTGCGAGAGACTTACTTCGATGAGAAGAAGAGTATCGACCTCTATGTCTTGATTGGGAACGAGAGTTCCCTGTGACACCTCAGTTTTTTAAGTTTATTATCCAAAGATGCAATTTGTTGTTGTAACGCAGTTATGGCATCTGATCCTGATGAAACATTATTGCTTACGCAGTGAAGTTCTTGTTTTGGTTGCATTTCAAGAATACGATCGGCCATTAACGAAAGTTTCTCAATTCCTTCATCACTAACTAGTAAAATATTCCGCACGGAATCAAGCATTTTTTGTAGAAATAACGTTGTTAGCACCTTATCAGTAATTCCATCAGTAGCCAGGTTTCTCATTTTTTGTAAAAGTTGACTGGGTTTAAGATCTCCCAAGTCAAGTCCTGTAAGTAGTCTCTGAAGGCGCTTATTTTCGCTTTTTTAAAAGTATTCAGCAAACGTTCTTTGCAGCGGTATAATTTGTTCTATTATCATCACTTATAATGTCCCACAAACTTTCAACAAATTTCGGTTCTAATTGCGAAACTAAGTAGTTGAATTTTTGTATCCTCGGCTGTTATTCCACAAATTGAAAACTGTGCTTCAAACTTGGAAGAACCATATTTTTGGTTTTTCTGCCCAAAAGGAGGTATTTTGACACTTACCCGCGCTACTTCATCTTTTTTTCGCCGATCCATTTGTTTCAGTCATTTTGTAAATAAATCACAGTTTGCAAACAATTCACGGGTCACCAAGTATGTGACGGCTTTGTAAAGGTTGCGTAGTGTTATTAAAATCCAGACGGCAAAATAAAAGACGATAATCAATTTTCACATTTACATTTTTATTCCATTTCTTCTAACGGCAACTACGTAATACCGACAAAGTTCTGTTTTCATTCTAGCGGGGAAATTCCCTTTTTTTAACAGTGAAAGTAGAAGTCGTTCAATGTGTATTTCATTTTCCATCAATAGGTGTCGCTACAAATTCCATAATTTTTAAATAATTAAAATTTGTACTATACATACTGCGTAGACATTTATTTATTATGTAATGATATATTCATAAAATAAATTTGATAAAGTTTTACTTTTTTGCATTATACATTTATTATATTTGAACTTCTTTTTAAAAAAATTAATAATGATTTTTCACAACAGACTAGTAAAAAAATCATTGGTTATTTTAAGGTCTTTATCTTAGCAACTTTTAAAATCATGTAATACAAAGAAATAATTTAATTATTACAATTAGTTATTTTTATTATTAAAATGAATTATTTTACTATTACAATTTTTATTTAATAGTTTTATTTTATTATTAGATTTAACTATTTAATTTAATTATAGTATAAAATTATTGCAATAATTATATTTTAATTATTCTAATTGCAATATAATAATTAAACTAAAAATTAGTTATAAGAAACACAGGAAACTAATAAATAATTTAAAGATAAAAATAATAAGCATTTTCAATGAATAAAGCATAATGATGAATCATATATAAAGAATATATTATTCGCTCTACTAAGTTGAATAAAAGGTCGAGTGCCTGAACGCGAGCCATACGTCTACTCAATGGTATATGATGGAAGTAGGCAAAGAAAAAAGTTAGGATGAATAGATAATATTAATAATATGAATTGGAAATAAAAAAAAAAAAAGGAAAATGAAAAACATTGGTGATAAAAATGTAACATGAAATTTGTTATCTTAAAGAGTGATAACATTAGAAGAAAGACTGGAAGTTATTGAACTGAAGTAGAATAAATAAGTGAACAGGAAATTATGGTGGCTTGAGGCTTATTATTTGCACTTGTTCATCAATTTTAATTTTTAATTACCTTAATTTTTTGTATATAAATATATATATATCAGCAAGACGTTCAGCACAATCACAAACTGTTTAGATGATATCATTAATAAAATACGTTAAATAAATTTATAGTATACTTACAAATTAAAATAAATTAAGATAATTATAGATTCTGATATATATTTCAAAGAAATCTTTGCATGCGAAAACTTTTTATTCAACGCGATGATAACCAATTTAACTGTTATATTATAAATCTTAGTAAACATTTTTCATACTGAAGATATAAAATTAATTTCAATACTTTTCTGCATACATACGATGATGGTTGCTATTAGTATACACTTAAAAAAAAGGTACGACTTCTTCAATAAAAAACATTGAACATTTATTCAGATACGACTAAAGGCATAAACGCACAACAACATTTTCAGCAACTGCTACAGATCCTTTGTTTTCAAAAAGGGCCATCAGCATTTTAGAACTGTGCACTTCGACATGTTTTCAATACAGTTTGCAATACACCTCCTCCACTTTGAGACTTGGAAAGAGTCTCAAATTTGTAATAGTTATAATTTAATAAATCCATATTTTTTGGTGCCTTTACTCACCTACCATAATTCGAATCATCTACCGAATAATTTTTTTCACTATTACATTACAATAACTCTAACTAACATCTTTATTCAACTTACTAACATCTTAACATTTTCTTTATTTACTTTCTTATCGGCCACACTTATTTCTCTTGCATTTATTCTCAAAGGAAAAATTCGTTGTATCAGATGTAAAACTATTCTATGTTGAGTTTTGAGCTTAAAAAATGCGTATTTTTTCCATCCCGTCGAAGATTTAACTCAATACTCTTTGTTAGAGGCCAAAATAAATGCTAAAAAAATAAATATGTGTTTTGATATTTTATCCCTTTTATCGAATTTTGAGAATCTACTTTATCAAGGTTCGCATCATTAAAACAGTAGTTTTCTATAATAAAAAAAAAATAAAAAACACAGCAGATTGTAAGAGGAACTAATTTTTGGATTTTCTGAGACATATGTTAATAGTCTACTATTAACTAAAGACTTGCAATCACAAATTGTAGTACTTAATTCATTATAAAGTAGTACAGTTTTACCAACAGTTCTCCTTTACAGTATGAATCATTCTCTCCCACTAAGCAGTGATGGGTGGGATAAACTTCAAAAGTATTCTATGAATTGAGGTTTCTGTTGAAATTTTGTCACAATTTAATTTAACCGTACCTCTAAGATTGGTTTCACTGTCATAACAAATTATGCATTGATTCCACGTCTGGGAATAAAACCCTAAGAGACCACAGAAAAGAGTAGGAAGACACAAAAATATACCAATTTAAGGTGGATGACGTGAAAAAATGTGCAAATAAATAACGCTTTTACCTTGTTTTTAGAAATAGAGGCCTAGTCAAATCAATTCCTACAACTTTAGAAACTACACAGTCCGTCTCTCGGTTTGGTGATTAAGATATTGGTTCGTTTGCATAGGATCAACTTTGAAATGTTTGCATATTATATTATACAATTGAATAAAATATTTCTAATAGTTTTTCTTGCTTTAATTATTTAAAATATTGTCTAATTAAGGTTTGCATTGTTTGAATTCCAGCATGACGGCTTTTTCTTATGTACAGATTCAATCAACAATTTATTAACCTCAGATTCACTAGGTAAATATTAATTTTATATATTTTTTTTTTATGTCAGCTTCTATAGAATTGACTGTCGATTTTACCAGTTGTGCAAAATTCAGGATTATTCTTTTTTTCACGAAAACCCCTCCCAGTATATTGAAAGAATTATTTGTTGTGAGAAACAACCTCGCAATAATAAATCAACAAATCGCCAGGAACATGGTTCCAGTTTATATAAATTTTAGGATATATAAATATATCTTTAAGAGTGGCAGGCAACATCAAAAATGCCTTTTCAATAACTACCAGTTGCCGCATTTCTTTAACCCTATTGGTCACAAAAATGTATTATTTTCCTTGTTCCGTTATCTACCACTGGATTATAGTGGAATCAGACTAATGCTTTTGGTGTCCAATATCTTAAAGATTTTAATAATGGAATTCACAAGTCACGCACCTGAATTACAGGTCACCAGCTTTATATATGATATACTAAGGCATTTATTAAAAGCTACTCTAGCCCTTGTTCTAATGCGAATTACTTTTTACTTCAGAATCAATAGTGAACGAACAAAGATGCACGAAGTACTTTGCTTGGATCTACAAAAACATATAGTTCAGATGAGGAGTTAATTAGTATGTAAAGAAACATACCAACAGTCTTTAGTTCATGGACATCTTTAAATAATTTTAAAATTTCATTTACGATATTCAAAGGCAATTCACAATCTTAATCAAATTGCAGCTTCCACAAATTTTGTATTCGTAATTTTGGGAGAAATGTTGCTGGAATTAGCAAGCCTATGGGATCAAATATTTTTGCACAATGGACAAAATGAATGTTTTAGTGATTTTCATTTCATAAATATGCGCTCGGTACCACAGGTTTCGGGTTCGAGTCCCGGCGGTGCCATGGATGTTTGTAGTAGTTCGGAATCCACTTTAAACCGTAAGTCCCGGTCCTAATAGGATCGAAGAGCGTTGCGGGGGCATTGTTACTCCGCGTCCGTAGCTTATCTTATATGCGCCCCCTGGGTAATGCAAAGTGAGTAACGTCTGTGCAGCACTCGCCTTAAGGCATCCAAGACCAAGCTATCTAAGTGTTTGCCAGCTGTATTAGGAAAAAAACAACAACCCTCTTCCAGATTAATTCTTGGATTCATTTATCCATGTAAGTTCCACATGTCTCCTACTGGAAAAATCATTTTGTTTTTATGATCATTGACATCAGTGGTTCTCAAAGGGTGCTGCAAGATCAATATTTGTTCCTCCCCCAAAAGATTCGGTCGGATTTATTTTTCTCTTATTTAAATCTTTTGAAATTGTATCCATTGTACGAACACTAGGCGCGTCAAGTACGAGTGACGCACCTGCCTAACCTTTTTTTTTTTTTACTCCGACCCCTGACTCATGTTGTCTCTGCATGATCTTTTGATTCATTTTAAATACATCTACCTTCTGAAATGTTTCATTAAAAATTGCTTCTATCTTCTTCCATTATTTTTTTTGATTTCCAATGTATACATTTTATTTCATATCGACCTTTATTGTTATATTTAGTTAGATCTCGTTCGAGACTTTCAAATAAGCCCTTGATCATTCCTGTAACACGTCTAGATCCTGAGATATAACAGTGGGAATTAGCGAGGCACAAGATTCTAGACCAACTCTCCCACTATAATCTTTCAACTTTCCAATACTCGATGATATATTTAGGTTTTTTCAAATTATGCATCGTTCTGAAGTTAATAACTTTTCAAAATGGAGGAGTATGGAGCCGACTACCAATGGAGGACAAATGGATCAATCATCAATCACAGATCAAATATGGAGCCGACTACCCATACTAGTTTTATAAATGTCTTCATATAAGAAAATGGCTAGAATGAATTTATGAACTCATATGACAGTTAAAGATTGCAAAAAAAAAAAAAAAAAAAAATCTTACTCTCTCTTAAAACTAAACTTTTCATCCAGGAAAAAATGCGATGTTCAATTCAGGGAGCCTCTTTTTATCTTTTAATAGGAGTTACATCTCCTCTTTGGAAGATATTCTGGGGTGCTATTTTATTATGGTATTGGATTTTTTTTTGATTAAATCTGATAAATAATAATAATCCCCCTCCGATATTTGTATTGAAATCTAATTTCAAATTTACCTCAAATTTTCAAAATAGAAGATATGTTTAAAAAAAATTTACAACCACATAACACAAAATCTTTCAAAGTTTTCAAATCAATTTTCAATTTCATTTTTTAAAATTATTTCTCTTCTTAAAATTAAATTTTAAATACATTATAAATATTAAATATATATATATATATATATAATCTTTGTGATATTAAGTTTTGGCACAAGAAAAAAAAATAAAACAATTTTAATAAAAAATATTTTATTTCACAAAATAATCAAATGTTATTCAAATTCAAACGAATACAGAATAAAATACAACATGCAAATAGAAATTCAAATAATTTTTTTTTTTTTTTTTAGTAAATGAATGGAATAAATGAAACATCAATAAAATTTCAACATAATCAATAAATACTACTTATTCATATTATTTTTGATTAACACTTAAAGAACTTTTCCTATTTCAATTTTAGAATATATCAGAAAGAAAATTTATTAAAATTACTTCAGTAAACTAACTATTACTACATTAAATTATTTCTACAAACATTTAATTATTCTGTAAAAAAAAAAAAGGTGAAACTAAAATAGTAAATAAATAACTTTTATAATAAAAATGAATACAAAATAAATAGCTATTTGAATTATTAGTAATGCTATAATTCAGAAAAGAAATACTAGTTAGCAAATCAATCGATGACAATAATCAACTAACCTTTTCTTCAAGCTTCACTGTCATTTTCTGAAAAACAAATTATTCATTTATTTTTATTTAAATACTACTCTCTATGGTGATAGTGGTAGGGGAACTACACTCAAGAGCCAAAACATTATGACCACCTGTCAATAACGAGTTGGCCCACCTTTTGGCGCGCAACACAGCTTCAACCCGCCTGCCACTTAATGCCAGTTAAATACCACTTCCACCTGATCACGTGCCTTCCACGTCATCCAGGCGAGTTCATTGCAAAATGTAGGGGTGGTCATAATGTTTTGGCTCTTGAGTGTATATCGTTAGCAGGCTTGTACCTCGAGACTTGGATTACCCCTCTTTAGTGTTTCACCTTTTTTGTAGTTACGACTGATCATTTGCTTCATAATTAAATAAGCTTTATACACTTTAATCAAATAAAAATTTCTATTCAATTATATCATTTTATTAATGCATGTAAATTATATAATTACTAAGTGTGCTGCTGATAAAGGTAATTTTTTTCTTTTTTGTGAAATCAAAAAAACAATTTAATAGCTTACCTTGGCATAATTTATTGTAATATTATTTCATTTTCCAAATCCTACTCCAGCAAAACTCTATTCCCAAGGCTCAAAGATCTTTGAAATGATACACAAAAAAGATCTTCAAATTTTCTTTGATTTTGGTTATTTTAAACCATTTTCCAGTAATCCATATACTAACAAACATAAGTTTTAGATTGCAAAGATTTAACAATGTTTAGAAATCATAAAATTACTACTACTAACTTTTTTTCTATTCTGTGTTGTACACAACACAAAGTAGGAAAACGTCAAATGCTGCCAGTTTTTTCTTTAGTGGTTTGCTTCAATCCTTTTCTTCTTTTTTGGGTAGCCAAAATTAAGTGGTAAAGTTATTTCATAACATCATAAATCTATGCTTTAAGACATACACTGCATCTTATCTACCAACACAGTGAAATGGGTCTTAAACTTTTAGTGTCATTTTTCAGGTTACATGACACACTCTAGTACATAGTTTTCAGTTTTTCCAGGTGAACAAAGTTATGATCAAATTATCAATATACAGTTTAGAATGTTTTGAAAAACTGGAAATTTTTATGTTTCATTCATTACCCTATTTTAAAACTACATTAAGATTATGAGTTGCATAATGAATAAGATATGTATGTGGGGCTTTTAACATTATATGTTGTTGCATACCATTGTATCATTCATTACTACCACACAATCAGATTCTTGTCCACAACATTTTGTTGAATCCAAACCTTTTTAGTGCAGTGATTTCTTCTTCAAGCCACTTTGATAATGAACAGTGAGATAGCATGTAACAAGAGTTAAAGTTCCATTTAAGATTTAGTCAATAACTATTTGACAGAAACTTTTTTTTTTATCCTTCATTCATCATGTGCATACACCATCGTTATAAAACAACACAATGCAGTCAAATACCATAATCCAGTACACCACAATGCATGGAAAACAATGGGAAGAAGTAATTACCAATCTACACTTTTGATAAAAAAACACATTGCCTTCACAATCTTTCTTTTTACCCTTTCTACTATTGTATCCAAAAAAAAAAAAAACCAACAATTTTCAATTTAAAATTCCCGCACCTTATGGAATTTCAATTTTTTTTTCTTTTTTAGGTTGTTGGCACTGTCCTTGACATCTGTGTGAAATTTGACGTTAAAATATTCATTAGTGTTTGAGTTAGCTTAACTTTGTGAGACGTTAAAACGGATTCAGGCGATTTTTGAAATACCTGAATTAATTGAGCAAGAACCTTACTTTGCAGGTATCGAATGATTGGCAAAGATTTATATGCGTGATTGAGGTTTTAATGTAGGAGGAAGATAATTACGATTATTAGTCATAATTTGTTTCGTGGATGCATTGCAAGCATCAGTAATTGTTTTAGTCAGATTGTCAGCAGCGTCATCAATTTCAGTAGCATTGTTAAATTAATGAGCAGAGTGGTTAAAATTAGAGTCAATCAAAGAAGAAAATTAAGTACAATAAGTTCGAACATTGCTGTTAAGAGACATAGTAGGATAGGAAAATTTAAATTCAATAACTGCCGATTATGATTTGAGGAAATGGGATACTTGAAATGAAAATTTTTCGTAACTGCCAGGTCAATGGTAGAGGCAAAATAATTACTAAATCTTTTAGGAGAGTTAGGAGCTGGATTATCGAAATTAAAGTTATGAACATAAGCAGCTAATTGTCTACCAGTGTTATTTCTATAATAACAACCCCACTGAGTATGTCTGACATTAAAATCACCAGCCAAAATGGTGCTACTACTATAGAAAAAAGAAAAGAACATTTAGATAATGAATGAAATTAGAGGAAGTAACATTATTTGGAACATAAACAGATGCAATAATCAGAGAAGGAAAATTTGGAAAATTGAGAGATACAACAGTAGTTTTAATTGCATTGTTGTTTCCTATTAGAATTAATTGTGAAATGAATGTAGGAGTTTTGTTCATAGAGGACAACCTGAAGAAAAACATCAATAAGATATATTTAAACAAAACCGCACATCACAAATAAACATATTACAAGATTTTTCTTTCGCCATTTACATTGAACACAACTGTGTCGTCCATTTTCTTTTCCTCATCTCACTGTTGCCACTGCAGCACAGAGAAACTTACCTCTCATTACAGCTACAGTTTGATAGTGCGCGCGACATTCTCCCCACCTTGAGTTTGGGGATACAAACTCAAAAATAGTAAACATAAAAAATATTCATACAATTTGAGATAACAAAACGTACAAATAACAATACAAATATTTCAAATAATGGAATACAAATTGAAATCAATGTTTTAAAGTTCAAATATAGATCCAAGTCTTTTAACTGGTTTTATTTCTCGTCCTGAGCGAGACACGGAACAGTTTCATTAGAGTCAGTATTAAGCTCAGGGTATTCAGTTACCACTTCCGGAACATTCTGAGTTTCAGGTACGACTTGCTCATAGTTTGGTGTCAGTTCCAAAGGGTATAGTCGTTGGATTGATCTTAATATGTTTCCTTTTCAGTTTGCAGTTTCACAAGTCTGATGAGTCCATCTTTTCCTGGATAGAGTTCCAGTACTCTCCCTAGCAGCCGATGCAGCCTTTTTTTTTATCATCTGCACCAATTAACACTATGTCACCTACATTTATTTTATCCTCTCTTTTGGTAACTGAAGAACGAAGGAAACCCAGATATTCCCTTTAAATCTTTGTTTTAGATTTTCAAGAATCCTTTGAATATGTCTCCATCTCAAAACAATATTAGTCTTTTCAATTTGATCCAAATCAGGAACATCATTTAATGAAATGTCCTGAAGAAACATTGAGGGGATCAAGGTTTTCAGCTCTTGTTCCTCGGATATGTAAGTTAATGGCCTGCTATTCATGACAGATTCGCATTCACAGACGAGAGTTTGCAATTCCTCGTAAGACAAACAGGAGCGCCCAAGATTTTTCCTTAAAAGATCTTTTAAAATTCCAATCAAGCGTTCCCAGAAGCCTCCCCACCATGGAGAGGAGGGTGGGTTAAATTTCCAACGAATTTCGTTGACTCTAAATTCACTTTCAATTTTAGTCAAATCTAATTGTTTCAAAGCGTTGTGTAGCCCTGTAAAATTAGTAGCATTGTCTGAATACATCACAGAAATTCGTCCTCTTCTGGCAATAAACCTACGCATAGCTTGGATGAAATCATTCGTATCAAGTGAAGGTATTAGTTCTAGATGGACAGCTCTAAATACGGCGCAAGTAAAAGTACTATCCACACCTTTCGTTTAGATTTAGTCAACAGAGGTCCAGCTATGTCCACACCTGATACTTGAAAAACTGCTGCTACTTCTGTTCGGTCTTTTGGAAGAGGCGGAAAAGGTACCTCAAGATGTTTCGCTTTTCGCCTTTTACATGTTAAGCATTCTTTGATAACACTCCGGACAGTCCTTTTCCCTTTCACTATCCAAAATCTTTCACGTAAAATAGTCAGTAGAGTTAATGTCCCTGCATGCTTATTAACAAGATGTTCTTGGGCTATGAATCTTCTCACTACCAGGTGTTTCGATGGTAGAATTATTAGAGAAATAAAATCTTTCGATTCTTCCTCATTTATCAATGTGGACTTCAATCGTAAAATTCCTTCTTCATCTTCAAATATTAGAAAACCTTTCATATTTTTTCGTGTTTCTTCATTAGAGTAACATTCTTTTTGTATTACACGAAAAATAATCTTTTGTGCATTTAGCAATTCTTCATTTTTAAGTTCCGTACATTTTCTTAAGTCTTTGGCATTTGGTTGAAAACGAAGTATCCAAGCCATAACCCTAATCATCTTTGAAAACCTAGAAAATCTTTTGGCCAACTGTAATGAAATTGACTCTAGCTCTGTGTTATTAGCAGAAATGACTGACTTCCGTTTCTCTGTCTCTACTTCTTTCTTGTTAATATTTACAGCTGATTTTGGCCACTGCTCCTTCGAATTCTTCAACCAGGCTGGCCCTTGCCACCACTTATGTTTCTGAAGTTGTTTAGGTCCACAACCTCTTGATAAAATGTCTGCTGGATTCTGGTCAGTTGAAATATGGAACCAATCTTCTGAAGTTGTCAATTTTCTAATCTCACTTATTCTGTTGGTAACGAATACTGACCACTGTTCTCGACTAGTTATCCACGTAAGAATTGTGGAAGAATCGGTCCAAAAGTAAGCCTTGATGTTGGGAAGTTTCAGAGCTTGCTTCACAGAACTAAACAGCCTAGCACCGATGGGTAGAGGCCATTAATTCAAGACGTGGTATAGTAATGGTCGTCATTGGAGTTATTCATGACCTGGCTTGAAGTAATTGAACGGTCACTGAGCCCATACTGGATTCACTTCTTAAGAAAATGCATGCCGCATAAGCTGTCTTGCTGGCATCGACAAAAGTATGGATACTTAAATTGGATTCCTTCATCCCACCTAACCATCTGGGAATTTTTATATTTTTTGAAGTATTTCTGTTGTTTTATCCATTTTAAAAATTGCTTCTTTATTTCATTGTTTACTTCATCCTCCCATGATTCTTTGGTCTTCCAAGTGGCTTGCAACAAAATCTTAGGTTGAATCATAACAGGTGCAAGGAAATTTCCAAGTATTTTCCTTTTAGTTATCTTTTCTCTTTCATCAAATTCCAAAGATTCTATTTCTAAGGCATCTAAATTTTTGTCCCAAATCAGTCCTAATACTGGTGATCTTGTACTTTCTGAAGATGCAGAGATGGCAGAACTTTCCCATCCTCTGAGATCAAACATTCCTTCTTTCATTACATTAGTTGCAGATTCTACGAATATTTCTAGTTCTGCATTATTTTGTACACTAGTTACACAGTTATCTACATAAAAACTTTCTTGTAATTTTTTTAAGGAATTCTTCAGAGTAACATTCTTTTATTGATTTTGATAAATGGTAATTAATGACAGCCATTAACAGAAAAGGGCTGCTGGTGAAGTCAAAGACAACTCGAGCATGATGGTAAGTTCGTATATTACCCTCACTGTCATACCAAAGAAATATTACGAAATCTCGATCTTTTTCATGTAAATATATTTTTAGAAAAAGCCCTTCTGATGTCGGAAATTACACCGATTGGTTTCAGTCTAAATCTCGCCAAAATAGAAGGAATTGATTCAATTAAATTATTTCCAGTCTCCAAACAGTCGTTTAATGACGGATGGTTATGGCTCTTAGCAGAGGCATCGAAAACCGGTCTTATCTTCATTGAAGATGTTTCTTTGATGACGGGTCGGTGTGGAAGGTAATGACTACCAACAGATAATTCCTTTCCAGGAACTTCCTCAATACCTCCTTCTTCTAACCATTTTCTAAAGACTTCATGATGCTTTTCTCTAAAACCAATTTTTCCAACTTCCTGGTAGCACATTCAAGTCTTTTCAAACACAACTCGTAATTGTCTGTTAGAAACTCACGATCCACTTTCCAAGGCATATGGACCTCGTATCTTCCATCTTCCTTTTGTCGAACTGCTTCTATAAAGTGAAACATAACAGCTTTTTCCGTTTCCTCTCTTGAATTTTGCTCAATGGGATCCCGTATACCAAGTAGTTCCAGATCCCACAGTGAAGAAACAGAAATATCTGCTTGAGATAACATGGTTACGATATTCATACTTGCATCTTTTTTGTCAATATATCGGGGTACTTTTACCCATCAAAGTCCAAACCTAACTTGGTTTCTAATGCTACTAAGCCTGTCTCTAATTCTTCTCATCGACCAGTAATTAACTTACCGGCAATGTCTGCACCCAAAAGTACCTCAATGGGACCCGAATATCGGTTAAGACTCTTGACTATCGGTTAAGAATATCTTTTTTAGTTATCAATTCTTGTATCCAAGAACCATTTTTTACACTAGATATGTCATTACAAATGACATCATAATCTAAAGCATCTAATTTACAAGTGTAGTTAACATCAAGACTACTCATAAATTTTGTAACATTTGTATTTATATATCTTTGTTTTCGTTCCGTCAAATAAGGAATACCTGTTATTTCTTAAAATTTAATCTAATTCAGAAAACTCAAACAACCTCTCTACTTAAAAAATATTTTTAACATACCTTACCGTCATTTATAATTTCTAGCAATCTTAATACTATCTGTAATGTATTTAATTGAAATTCTAATTTTCAATTTTGATCTGTTTTAACTTGATATTACTCTAACTAATACTTTCAGTGTTAAGCCCGGCGACCATGACACAATATATGCAAGGGAAGAAAAGACCTAAAAAGTTAAAAAAAAAGGCTTAGCAAAATATAAATTTAGTTCTACCCATGCAAGGCCCGGCATATCAGTTAAATTTTTCTAAAAAAAAGCTTAAGAAATTCTTAAACCGAAACATTTGTAAGTAAGAATTTAACCACATTTAACGCATTAAATCTTTATTTTCCTCATCTATCAAAGCTCTTTCTTGTTGAACATCGTGAAGCAATTTTTGCTCTGTAATTCCTTTAGCTGCTCTGCTCTTCTTTTCCTTTTGGATTCAACTTTTTCTTATTTGAAAAGTTCAGATTTTTTCCTTGTCATTGATTCAGCATACTTGGAATACGATATCGCATAGTTCAGTAAGGTTTTGATTTCGGTATTTAAAATGCCTCCAGCTGCTTGTACTCCATCGAAAATTTGTCTCAACCGACAAGGTTCTCCACCATACATTCAGAATTTATGGAAAAAAAACCTTTCAGCAAAAGGCCTTTCCATGAGAAAGCGTTAAAATCAGTTGAACAAATTGTTGCAAATCAGGGATATCAAGTTGCAAATAATGTTTCACCGGTAGTCGTCTAATCTGCTTTTATTTCGTTTATATGCAAGCATACCGGTTTGCACTAAAGGAATATCACAAACTTCTGTGTAATTTTCATACATCTTATCACCTTTAATGTCCGATATCCAATTGTTTGACGTTACATGAAAGAGCTATTGACAGAATAGCTACTTTGACGTTACATGAAATTGCTGGTCCAGGCATGATATTCCTTTGGTTAACTGGAAATTGAAAGTAGAGTGTTCTATTGTTATTAAACATAAGTTTTTAAATGCATTCGCCCAATCGTTTCGACATAAATTTACTTTAACAGATTCTCATTGTTTCACTTTTTTAAATTTATGTTCGATTGTAAAATTTGGAATAATTTATTGCCCCTCAAAAGTATACATTTTCTCCATTACATCCATTTTCTGTAAATTGGAGCCATTATCTCCACCAAAAC
Source organism: Caerostris extrusa (assembly GCA_021605095.1). Lineage (NCBI taxonomy): Eukaryota > Metazoa > Arthropoda > Arachnida > Araneae > Araneidae > Caerostris > Caerostris extrusa. The sequence continues at coordinate 13,510 of BPLR01002659.1, read as the reverse complement.
ATTTGATGAACTTTTGCATAATTCTCCAATAGGAGATCAAAGATGAGTAGGAGCATCACTTTGAAAATAAGTTAGAAATTATTCACTTGTTGAAGCTAGAAATAAAAAAGAAGGCTATTTTTAAACTTAAAAGTTTATCTTTGATTCCCTTTGAAATTCGAAGGAAATTCTTCGAATCAATATATCACTTCTTATTTTTAAAAGATGACTCGATAAACTCAGTAATGTGAGGTACAATTTCCAAAGCTCTCTCAGCTACCGCCATGTTTTTTACCATCGAACAGCGCAAAAAATTTTGGGTGCATTTTTTTTTTTTTTTTTAATATGTGTAATACGTGAAATCGACTCTTTTCGCTGGAACATCCTTGACTAAATAATATAAGCTTCTAAAAATTCTATCTTTTCCCCATCCGTCTCCTTGACTCCAGCACGTTAAGCTGTAGGTCCCTGTCTGTTTAACCTAAAGTGTGTACAAGATGACCGTAGAGCGACAAACCAAATCTTAATCCCAGCCTTAAAAGCACAATGAACTGTATGCAGTTCACAGGTTCTGATGTCTCGTTCCGACTACCGACCGTCGAAAAAGTTTCTTTTTTTGCATTGCAATCGGAACGAAAAAGAAGCGGTAGTAAATATGCATAAATTCGTGAAATCAGATGACGGATTAACTTCTCTACACTTTTAAAGAATATCATGAGGAGGGAACGTGTGTGTAGTGGGAGGGGGAATACCAGCCAGCCAAAACCTTTTTAAAGCGGACAAAAAAAGCCGAAGAATCTCATAGCTATTTTCAACAGAAAAGGAAACATCAAAAAAAAAAAAAAAAAAAAAAAATTTTTAAGTGATGAAAAAAAAACCAAGGTTCGGAGTTTTTCAAAAATCCACGTTAAAACATAAGTTAAGTTGAGTTGAGTTATTTTTCAACTTACCTAGAATCAAAGTTATACAATTTATTGATTTCCTTTGATGGTCACAAATTTTTCTTTAATTTTGTAAAACAGCAGTAATTCATGTTTACATACGCTTCGTTACTTTAAACCTCTCCCTAAATATTTATGTAGATGGTGCCGCTGGGAAAGACGCATCCCAGCCGAAACCCCAATTTATGTAGCGTTACACCGGTTTCAACTGATGCATTCCGGCCGAACCTACAGTTTTGTTAGACTTCTCCTCCAGTCTAAACAAAACTGAACTTTTGAAGTGGGTGTCTAGGGGTGTTTGACATGCAAAACGCAGTAACGGGACGTTACTTTAAATGAAGCCATTTATTATGATATTTTACAATGATATTTACATTAGCAATTAATTAAAAGACAACACCGTCCATTCTCTCGCTGCTTGACGCAGCGTCCCATCCGGAGTTCCTGCCAGCGTTTCCGTGTCCTTCTTCTCGCATCTACGGGGCCCTCTCCCCTTCTCGTGGGGTCAGAGTTCAAAGTTCAATACACCCCCACGTTGTAAACAGCTCTGTCAAAGACAAGCAAGTGTCGCTATCTGGTGATCACGACACCAACAAATCCCACAGAATCGGCCATCCTGCAGGTCACTGGCCTCAGTGACTTAACACACACAAAAAATCAAAATAATTCTAGAATATGACAAATAATAAAATAGAAAGATGTTCAAAAATACTACGACATAACAATAAATTCCAATAATATCATATTCTGAAATACATGCAAATTATACCAATAACATATTCTGAAATACATGCAAATTATACCAATAACATATTCTGAAATACATGTAAATTATACCAATAACATATTCTGAAATGCATGCAAATTATATCAATATCATATTCTGAAATACATTAAATTATACTAATATCATATTTTGAAATATATGTAAATTATATCAATATCATATTCTGAAATACATACAAATTATACCAATATCAAATTCTGAAATACATCAAGTTAAAAAAACACTTATACCACATATAAGAAAAAAATAGTAATACAGAAAAACATATCATATTAGTAGAAATAGTATTTAAAAAAACATACATAACATTAGGTATAATATAATCCTTAATCAAATTTTTGCATAAAAGGATCAGGGGGATCCTCTCCTTCCTTAAAACGTCTTCGAATGCCTCTAGTACGCTTTGGATTTCCCTTCCTACCCCGAAATCTTTCCTTTGAATGATTTGGATCTCTGTACTTGGATCCGCGCAACTTAAAACCCGTTGATCTATCATATCCTTTAGGTTGTTGAATGTGGGTAAGACGAGGTATTCCGCCAACTGATACACCACGCGAGCGACGCAGTTCCCGCTGGTGTTTTCGACCATCACCTATCTTCACAACATTACGAGCAGCATATTTTCCAGTACGTTTACGAAGAACAACATTATTCTCTACTTTATCCCCAGATTGTACTTTTACATCATTTTTAACCTCAGATATGGGCAATAACAGCTTTTCCCTTTCTTCTGCTCCGTACAATAAAAATCCAAAATTACCTTTAATTGTATCAACGATACCGTGTATTTTTGCTCTGACAGCTTTAACGTTAACAGCGCATTCATCATTCGCTACTCCCATTTGAAACTGAACTACATCTTCCTTTTGTGGAAACTCATGCTTATCTTCTAAACTAAGTAGCTCCTACCTTATCTTCTCTAGTAATACCAAATTTTCCCTCAGCCAAATCTTCAATTTTTTTACCATTAGATACTACAGACGATTTTCTAAATGGGTTTCTTGACTAGGATCAGAACATCTAAATGTTTAATAACACTACTCAAGACCTCAGGTTTAACGACTTCTCTAGGTAACATTCTAACATGTGTAGGATACACTTTGTCGTCTTTCGACATAATTCTCCTAGATGTATCAATGGTTTCAGTTACAACTGAATTACACGAAGAAATAAGATCTGTGGGTTTATTTTTTACCAGCGTGTCACTAGTGTGACTCAGTTTAACCTCATTGCCCAAATTTAATTTGAATGCCTGCTTTGAACATATTTTTGTTTCGTATTTACAAAATTCCACATTATCATTTACGAAATTCATTGAAGCCTGACCTAAAATATCAGCTCCTATAACCGCCTGAAACTGTAACTCTGCGGTTGGCACTACATGCCATATCAAAGTGAAATTATTTTCATCTATAGTAACTTCTTGTTGTACAGAACCCTTAATGGAAATCCCCGAATTTCCGAACCCTTCCAAAACTACTCCTTTATTAGAAACATACGGCATTTCATTACATACATCTTCACGTAATAGACTTACGGAACTACCTGTTTTGACAAGTGCGACCACATTTCTTTTATTTAATTTAATCTCTTTTGTTATGTGTCGTTCTGTAAACATTGCAGAAGGGATTTGAGCAGTATTAATATTTTGAGTTTCCTGATTTTCATTAATCGTTTCCTGATTTTCCTTAATTTTATCAAATATTGCACTGTGTTTGTTTTGTTTTTCCTCTCTATCAGGGAGTCTATTCCCAACCTCAGTGTTTGAGTTTCCCAACAGGTAATTCGACCTTTTGTGCATTATTTGTAATTTTTTAAATTCAAATTCACTTTTACGACGTCGTTCGGCTTCGTCTCTCTTCGCATTCCTCTCATTAATAATCGTGCTTAACAATTCCCTACAAAATCCCTCATCATAATTGTCGCTTTTAAGAATAGCATTTTGTAATCGATAATTCTAAAATCGGGATTTGCAGATATACCTAGTTCTCTACACAATATGCATAAGTCCTCTTTTAACCCCTTGGCTATATAAGCCATTTTAAATTTCCTAAAATTTATATCTTCAAAACAAACAATAACAATAAATCAACTTCCCCTTAATTTGATTTAGAACTCAAAACAAATACTAATCCACAAAAATATTAATTAAAAATATAGAAAACATTTCAATTTCCATAAAATTAATTAGCAAAAATAATCTATAGCACACATCAGTTAAATCAATAAGTTGTTAAGTCAAATAGCACTTTCTACTCTATCATCCAAATACAGAAACATTTCTAAATATTTTACTATTTAATATTAATTTATCAAAGAAAGACATATAAAACATATGATTCAAATGCATAGAATATCCCAGATTAAAAATAATGATTAAGTATTTAAAACAAATAAAAAATAGCAACTGTATAGAATTCTCTTTCTAAAATAGCCCTTTAAATTTAAACACAATGAAAACAATTACTTTTATAGAATTAGAACAAAAAAAATGCAATGCTACTTAAAATTAAATTATCATCATGCAAATATGAAAACAAATTATTGTAAAATAAATGTCTTATCTGGCCGGATACACAAATACGGCCTGCCTTGTTATAGCCGGGATGGCTATCTCCTTTGCAGAATCACTTATAGCCGGGGTGGCTATCACACTGTATCACTTCATCCAATAGGCCAGGGTGGCCGGATACACAAAAAATAAGACTCCAAACAGAATCTCCAACGCTTCCAACAAAATGGCTTCTTCAACTGCTTCCCTGTTCAGCATTCCAATAGATTCATCTTGGCCATGGTGGCCTTATCTCACTGTATCACTTCATCCAATAGGCCAGGGCGGCCGGATACACAAAAAATGCTTGCAACAAAATGACTTCTTCAAATTCCAATGGATTCATCTTGGCCAGGGTGGCCTTATCTCATTGTATCGCTTATAACCAGGATGGCTATCTCCAACGCTTCCAACAAAATGGCTTCTTTAACCGCTTCCGTTCAACATTTCAACGGATTCATCTCGACCCGAGCCCCCAATTTATGTAGAACTGGGTCGCTTGTGAAAAGACGCATCCCAACCGAAACCCCAATTTATGTAGGGTTACACCGGTTTCAACTGAAGCATTCCGGCCGAACCTACAGTTTTGTTAGACTTCTCCTCCAGTCTAAACAAAGCTGAACTTTTGAAGTGGGTGTCTAGGGGTGTTTGACATGCAAAACGCAGTAACGGGACGTTACTTTAAATGAAGCCATTTATTATGATATTTACATTAACAATTAATTAAAAGACAACACCGTCCATTCTCTCGTTGCTTGACGCAGCGTCCCATCCGAGTTCCTGCCAGCGTTTTTTCCGTGTCCTTCTCCGGGGGGTTTCTTCTCTCATCTACGGGGCCCTCTCCCCTTCTCGTGGGGTCAGAGTTCAAAGTTCAATACACCCCCACGTTGTAAACAGCTCTGTCAAAGACAAGCAAGTGTCGCTATCTGGTGATCACGACACCAACAAATCCCACATTTATAAAAAAAAAAATTTTCATTGTTAATGTGGGAGATAATAAAAATTTTCCAGCCTTTTTATTAATCAATTGAAAATTGTACCGTAAGACCCCAAAAATTCGAACTGATGAAAACTTTTTTTTTTTTTTTTATGACCAATGAAAAATCCGTTTTGCTGGACTATATCTTGAAAATATGAATACTGTTCTTAAAAATTTGAGGAAAAGTGGTGACCTTCAACCCCCTCCCCTCGCGTTTTTACAAACTTCGCCTTCGCTTTTACAAACTCTACGTCTCACGTTTCTAGCGGTTTTACAATTTGGGACGTCCCCTTGCTCTTTCCCGAACCTCAGAACATAAGCTTGAGAAGTGGGGGAAAAAAAAACTACACAATGGGAAAGAGAGGGGAAAAAGCGATCATAAGGGTTGTTGTACACATCACTGGGACCATCGCACCTCTAGCAATAGCCATGTTGGCGTGAAACTGAGGTTTGGCGATGGAGAACTAATCATCGAAGAATCCCCACTTTTCTTCCTCTTGTCTCTGAAATTTAATTTTAAAAAATATTCCAGGTTTTTTTTCCCTCACTGTTATCAAATTCTCTGACTTTTCCCGGTTGAGTGGACCCTGTAGACCCTAAAAGTATAATAAAAGTTGGGTACTTAAGTATTAACGCTACCTTGGCTACAGATTTGGCGGTTTTAAATGTCGCCAATCTAACAGCTACAGATTTGCTGATTTTTGACGCCATTTTTAGTGCTACGAAAATGCGTATTTGGGATTTGCCAGAAACAGGACAAGATGCAATTATATTTTTCAGAATAGAAATATTTTACCAAAAAACGAAAATGTCCCAATTCCCATTACATGAAACTTTATTTTGGTAAACGTAAGTTTTGGAAATACAATTTCAGTCAGTGTGTTTATCAGATGAGACTTAGAAAAGACAACTGGTTTGAGGGAAGCAGAATTTTAAAAACCGCCAAATCTGTAGCTGCGGTTGGCGTTCAAAAGATAACTGCGTGCGCGTGCGAACAAGATTGCTCTTTATTGGCGTAACTGTTGCCAAGGTAGCGTTAATACGTAAGTACCAAAAGTTGAGTTATCCTTCCTATTCGGAAACGCAGAGTGAAATATATTATGAAATTTCGACTCATAAAAGTAGTAAAAATAGTGGTAAAAACCGAAATAACGAAAGAGGTAGAGCCAGAATCTATAACTGAATTAAAGTGACAGGATACTGAGAAATCGGAAGACCTCAATCAAACCTCAATTAGGGAAGTAACATGGATAATGCAGGCTGTACCTAAGAAAGACGAACCCAGAATTGACATCTATAAGGTTGAAGGATCAGACTCGAAATTAAGATTCAAAACAAAGTAAAATTGTGTAATGTATTACTGTAAAAGTAAAATTGTGTAATGTATTAAAAAGTTTTGAAAAATTGTGTAGATAATGGATAAAATTGAATTGCAAAGCTCACAAAATCGAATATGATCCAACCGTTTTTAATTTCAGTGGGAAAAAAACGTATTTTGGTACAGGCGAAACAAGTATGACTGATGCACCAACTAAACTCCTATCACCGAGTCTTGAACTCACCTTGTCTATCTGCATGACCTTTTAGATTCATTTTAAACCCATCTATCTTCTGCAATACGTTTCCTTGAATTTTGCTTCTACCTTTGTTGCTTACATTATAAAATTTCAACAAGATGTCATTTATTCTTTGATTTCCCATATATAAATAAATTGAAAACAAAAAATATTATTTCAAAGAAATTTTAGGAGGAAAAATTAAATAATTAGCAATTTTTTTTTAACGAAATCATTAAAATACCTCAGTTATAAATAAAATAAATTTTGATTATAAAAAAAAAACATGAACAACTTTCTCTAATTAAAGCAGAATTTTAAACTGCAGTATAATGCAAGGTAATTTTCTTTGCTTCATCTGGCATTAAATGCCTCCTCACAATTTAAATTTTTATTTAGAATGCAATATTTTATTATGCAATATGTAGTCTAAATTTCATTAAAAAGTTTTTCTAAGGACTAATTAGGCTTTGCTACTATCTTTCCAAGAACCTTACATAATGTATACACACAGTGATTAACATAACATAATTACAGCAACCAAACTAAGAATCATTTTTTATTGTTGTACATCAATGTCCTAAGATTTAACAATTATATAAAGCTAACTTTGCAGCAATTATATTTATTCTCAAGATTTTAAAATAGGAAAAATCAAATAAAATTACCTAATATCTTTTAACACAGAAGTATGTAAATTGTAATTCAATTTTATATATATAATGCACATTTGCAATAAAAATTAAACTTTATAATATAATAGTATAATTAATATGAATATATTTGGGTAACTACTACTATGTCAGAAAGGCATAGAAAGTGCATATATAACACAAAACAAAATATTCATAATTATACATTTAATATTAACATCTAATAATAAAGTAATATACAACTATAATCGGAAATGTTATATAATTTCATGTACAAATATATAGAGATAATTTCTAGAAATGATCAAATCTAATACAGGTTATATTACACTATCATACACAATTAAAAAGTATCAATTGACAGTTGATCAATACATGTAGAATTACCAAGAAATAAAGAAAAATAAAATCACACAAATATTCTGAAGATTATTTGGGAATATTCAGCTTATAAAAAATTGAATGACGATTTTTCATGAATTTCTTGAAAGAAAAACTGAAATGACAGAAACAATCAATTTTTATATTTCAAAAATCTATAATACCAATAAAAATTATATAATACTAAAAGCAAGAAATTTATCATTAAAAATCTCAAATACCATAAAATACCATAAAAATCAATGTACAATTTAATGAATTGTGATTTATTTACTACTATCATAGTGTACTTCATTTGTGCAATCTTTAGTATTTAGAATTTGATATTTTTTAAAAGAGAAATTTTCACTAGACAAAAGCCATGAATATTGATTGCAAAATATTTGCTGCTTAGTATTTATTTTGTTATAGTAACTATTGTGAAGTACAAATTTTATATAATTTTTTTATGGCTTTGCATTTTTTAAATTTTTTATTTAAGCTGAGAATCAAAAAAAATTAATGGTAGTAAAAAAAAAAAAAATATTTCTTAAAATGTGATATTTGTGATTTTATAAAGTGATTAGATGATTTTTTAAGAAATGATATTCACAGTTAATATAATAAATAAATATTACAGTTAATATAACAATTTTTAAATAAATATTTACAGTTATTTATAATTAAATTAGTTCAATCATTATATGATTCATACACTTCTGATTAAATTCTTTTAAAATTAAACTGTAATTTAAGTAAGATTGTTAATTTAATTAGATAATCTTATTTAAAAATTCTTTTAAAATAAAATTTGTTTTTTGTAAAAATATTTAATATTTTATTATGAAAATATCACAAAAAATAAACATTTAAAACAGTACATAATTCATTTAATAATTATGAAATAATATAAATTACATGTCATGAAAATTAAAATATTTAAAATAAAATCAACATCTACCTTTATATATAGAATTTATAAGGTTAAATAGCCAACGGCCATACCATGCTGAATATACCGGTTCTCGTTCGATCACCGAAGTCAAGCATCATTGGGCGCGGTCAGTACTTGGGTGGGTGACCACCTGGGAACCCGCGTGCCGTTAGCATTCACACATTTAGGACCTGAATGGCCGAGTGTCTAGCGCTTGGTGCCACAGGTTTCGGGTTCGAATCCCGGCGGTGCCATGGATGTTTGTAGTGGTTCGGAATCCACTTTAAGCTGTAGGTCCCGGTCTCCTATGACTGTAAGAACGTCACGAAGCCAAAGTCAGACTTCTACCTACGGGTGCTCCATCACAACAGAAGCTGCTTCCTTCCCCTTCAATCATGAGTACGTATGGGCTCGTGGGCTTGGCCAGCCAAGTGGGATAAGAATTAAGCCACAAGTATAGAGTTAATGCATCTAAAAATTAATCAATGAGAACTTTATAAAATGTTAGTAGAAAGAAAGAAAAGAATGGTCGAAGAAATGAAAAAAAAATTTAAATTTTTGAGATAATACCAAATAAGAAATTATTTTAAAAGCCTATTAGTCTATGAAACATTTTATGGGAAGAGTATCTTGAGTTACTAAACAATGCAAAGTAACTTTCATACTTCCCACAATTATCTTCTTGAAATAAAACAATGTAAATATTAACAATAATAATTAAAAAGAAAATGTACAAACATTTAATAGTTGAATCACCACTGGTGAATGGCAATTGAAAAAATCAACATTGCGTGTCAAATTAAATATCTGATGTCATTAAATAAATTTCGTGGAATCAGAAACTAATAAAATAATTTTTTATTTATTTTTAATAGTTTTTAAAAATAATGATTATTAAATGTAAAACTATATAAATAATTCATTTACACATATTTCATTTTATTAGCAATAATTTCAATTTTATTTACTGGAGTTTATCCCTCATATAATATAACACACTTGAAAAATGTTTTTCTTCAAAAATATAATACACTTATATTTTCATTCAATCAGCATTCAATGAAATATCTAACTGTAAAAGTGTTTTTAAACAAAACAAAAAGTAGTAATCAAAAAGAGGAATTTTGTTTAAAAAATATATAAATTAATTTCGTTTATTGATTCTAATCTGCTATTAAATATGTAAAAAAAAAAAAAATCTTCTTTAAAGAATGAAACGCATTGATAGCAAAATATACTTAATATATAAAGTTTATAACATTTTACAGTAAATTTGATTAATCCGATAATTATACATAATCACTAGCAACATATAACAGTGATTATGTATAATCACCAGTGGATTAATCCAGTGATTATGAATTACCACTGATTAAATGCATTCACCCTAACATACTATTATTAGTATATACCTAATTATAAAGTAAATTCAAACTAAAACAAATAATGCAGAATACTGAAACCAACTTACCTTAATTTTAATCTGAAGTGAAGTACAGGCTTTTGTAAAGCAATAAAGATTTTTATGATGTTATTATTTCCTTGATGGTTTATTCCTGGATAAAAAAAACATGCTACACTCATTCTTTAATATGAAGTAAATTCACAAATGAATATAAAGAAATGTCCCAGAAAATAAAAACTTTATTTAACTTTAACATTTATGTTTATAGCACATCTTGAATGAGTATATTGTCTAATAAAAGTTAATTTAGGAACTGACAATTTATATTAATAAAGAATTATCAGTATTTAAAATTAGAAAAATTTTAACAACCTTAGAATACTTTTATATTAAAAAAAAACAATTTAAAAGCACAGGATATAGCTTTTTATAAGCCTCCATGCACAGAAAAGTCTCTTAACACTTACTTTGTTTGAAGTTACAGCACTAACTGTTTTTGCTGTAGTTCGTATTATAATACAATTGAATATCCTCAACATTTAATTAGAACATTAATTCCCAGAATTTTGAAGAAATAAAATTTTTATAAATTGTCGAAATTCAAATTTTTAAATGGACTCCTTTAAGACGGCTTGAATGATGTCTACAAAAGGGCATAAGTAATACAATTTTATTTTTTAGTGTTTAAAATGGAATTAACCAATTATTTTTAATACTTAAAAATACAGTAACAATATTAAATGAAATACTGAATTGATTGAAACAGAGCAACTAGAAAACTAGCAATTCTTTATTTCCGTCTCCACAGATATATTTTAATTTAATCTTAACATTTCATTCACTATTAAAAATTAGAAATACTCAGAAAATAGTTACCTTTACAGAAAAATCAAATTTGTCATCTCTTTCATTTTATAACTTCATTCACAAACCATAGATGAGACCAGAGCTTTATATTATAAATGTCCTTCAAATTATACTAACACTAGAAAATCTTGCCATCTATGAAAGTCATCTTTCCTTTCATATGTTAAAAGTTTATGAAAAATAAGGATATGAGCTATTTTCTATATAATACACAATATTACAAATTGATTAAATGCAATGAGAAGCATAAAATATTTATAATATGGCAAACACACTTTAAGAACTCTGCAATCCATGTTCCATTTTATAGACAAAATATGAAATTAATGCATGCTGTTACTTATACTTGATTATGATATGAAAGATCATAATCCTCTCACAAAAATGTATGATGCATTCAATAACTTTGACAGATCTTCTTCATCTATCTAGTTCATAAATAATTTAAATGGTACACAAATTGTGAAGAATACAGATGTTGAAAAATCTTATAAAAATTTCAGTTAAAACTTGACATTTTATTTTAAGACTTTTTTGACCAGTTAATATAAATAAATGTCCATATAAATTATTTAGTATCATACCAGGATAATTTTAAAAGAAAATATCATTAGAATTAAATTTGTAAATTGGTGATTTTGTTTCCTTTGACTACCCCATAAGCATTTATAAATGTAAAAAACAGAATTCCCAGTAAGTCTTAAACAATAAGTTCAAATTTAAAAATTCATAACACTATAAATCCATTTTTCTCTAAAGTAGCACCAATACCAGTAGATTTTTCTTTAAAAATAATTGGAAATTTCTTCAACAAATTCTCAAGATCTCTTGTACTAACAGTGGAATCAATTTTGCTGAGATAGGAACAAATGTAATCAATGCTAGCTCCAAACGGATGAACATGCAAGAAAGTAGCAATTAATGAAACAAATCGAGTTTCATTTGCAAAGAGACCAATTTCGAAACTTCACACTGTACAGCCGTATCAGTGACAGATTTTTCTGCTGTTTCATTACCAAAATTTTGATTAATACTATTTTTGCTATTTTTATTTCGAAGAGCTTCCAATTCTGTAGTTAATCTATCAATTGTTTTTTGCGATTCATTAGAAGATTGTTGATAAAAGCCATAAATTTGATTGAATTCTAAATTCAACTTATTTAGAGAATCAACAAGATCTTGCAATGATTTATCTGGTTCTTCATCGAACTTATCTTGATCACACAAGTTCATTTTTTCTTCAATTCTATCACTAACTGAAGCCTCTGAAGTTATTTCCGTCATTGCAAAAATATTATCCTTCATTAGTTTTATTTTAGATTTTTGGGGTCCAGAGAAATTATCCCAAACTTTCTGTGATTCAGCTGCTTCAAAAACTTTATTAATTTCTTTAATGTCACGCTTTATTGATAGAAGTTTATTTTCTAAATTTTTATTTGCTTTATGAAAATTATTGTCATACTCCTCTCTTTCTGTATTTAATTTTATTACATAACTATTAACATTTTTAATCATAAAATAAAAATTTTCAGCACTTTCTTTTATTGCATTCTCCTCTTTCCAATCCTGTAATCAAAATGTCCACAGCTTTTTTTGAAGGTTTGCTCATCATGGAAATTCTCTTCTAAATTTTTAGCTTCCAATTCAGAATAATGAAGAGGAGGTGATGAAGGTGGTTGAAAGCCTTGTAGTTTTCGATGATTTTTCTCTTGAATGAGTTCTAGTTGCTCATAATCATACTGATCATCACGAGATAAAGCATAATCAACATGCATTTTGGAATTATAAGCAGGTTCATCGTTCTCTTCTATTTGAATTCTGAAGCCAGACAAAAGAAGTGCTTGATCAACAGTTTCATTATCAGCAAATCGGATATGGCAAAAATGGGATCCACTCATTCTTACACTAAAAATTGTCCCACATCGTGCGAATATCTCTCTAACAATTTCTTCTGTTATTTTTTCAGGCATACAACCAACATATACAGTTCGGCATCCAAGAGGTTTTCTGTGATGCATAGGTATTTCACCAGGTAAAGGAGGGGTCAAAATTGCATTAGAAAGTATTATAGGTTCAAGATGGTTAAAGTTAGGTATACATTCAATTCCATTCGAAAATGGATAAAAACGAGACATGGTAAACATTTCTTTAAATATAGAAGAATCTTTAGTCATGTCCATATAAGAGTTAGTACCAATACCAGTTCCTGGAACTGTCATATCTTTTTCACTTGATATACAAATATCTGAAGGGGGCAATTTATTTGATCAGATTCTTCTGCTGATATTCTATTATATAAGTGCCTACGATCTATATTCATCATCGTGTTATCAAATTCAAAATTAGGCAATGAATAATATCCATTAAAATATGTACGGTTTCCAAAATAACCAAATATATAGGGTGGGAAAGAAAGAGGTGATTGCTGTAACATTTGTTGGTTTGCAATCATCCTTTGTAACTTCAATTGTTTTGCAAGTGCAGAAACCATTTTCTGC